>JAUPTC010001316.1:0-25459 GCA_030762895.1 Sophora flavescens
ATCTACTACTTATCCATTCCGACGATAGGTTGGTTCTTTCCCCCACCTGGGTTATCACCGGACTCCCGAACTCGAAGCTCCTCGTTATCACACCACAAAGTACTAACTCCACCTTCTGTGAAGGTAAGGAGATTAGATGCTCGAACAGGTATACCATGAACGTCCCCGTTTCCTCCGTGATGGAAGTCTAAGGTTATGAACACAAAATCACAAGTTAAAATCAAACAAGAACACTAAACCACAAGGTATAGGTTCGGCCAAGACTAGTTCTCAGGGTTAGAGATTCCCGAAAATTATACAACTCGTGGATTTATGATTCTTAAGTGTCAGGAGTTCATAAACAATGATCACTTAACAAAGTTGAATTAAAATCCCACTAAGTTATAAACGGCCAAGGCTAGTAAAATAGGCTAGCATTTACTAAACTTTCCAATCTCTTAGGTTTAGCATCCATATGTATTAAGGAGCTCAAAACCATGATCATTTTGGAAAAATAAGAACAAAGTATCCTAGGTCCATAACCTTCTAGGTTCGGCCTTCATAGGATTTATAGGTTAGAAATCTTTAAACTTTCCAATCTCTTAGACTTAGCATCCAAATATCTTATGGAACTTAGCATCCAAATATCTTATGGAGCTCAAGTCCATGATCATCTTGGAAAAATGAAAGTAATACATCCAAGCTTTAATAACATAGAATAGACAAGTTAAAATTCCTTAAACTTTCCAATCTCTTAGACTTAGCATCCAAATATCTTATGGAGCTCAAGTCCATGATCATTTTGGAAAACAATGGAAACTTAAACATTCCAATCTCTTAGACTTAGCATCCAAATATCTTATGGAGCTCAAGTCCATGATCATTTTGGAAAAATGAAAGTAATACATCCTAGCTTTAATAACATAGAATAAACAAGTTAGAAATCCTTAAACTTTCTAATCTCTTAGACTTAGCATCCAAATATCTTATGGAGCTCAAGTCCATGATCATTTTGGAAAACAATGGAAACTTAAACATTCCAATCTCTTAGACTTAGCATCCAAATATCTTATGGAGCTCAAGTCCATGATCATTTTGGAAAAATGAAAGTAATACATCCTAGCTTTAATAACATAGAATAAACAAGTTAGAAATCCTTAAACTTTCCAATCTCTTAGACTTAGCATCCAAATATCTTATGGAGGTCAAGTCCATGATCATTTTGGAAAAATAAAAACTCAAACATCCTAGAACCTAAACACTAAGTTTCGGCCATCATAGGATGATGAGGAAAATATTCTTTGTTTAACAATAACTCTTAGGTTTAGAATCATAAGGTATTAAGAGTTCTAAATCCATGATCATACTTGGAAAGTTGAAACATAGTATCCTAGGCTTATTCATATTTTCAGCCATCATAGGAACAAGATATCAAAACTTCCAATATTTAGAGATTTAAGATCAATGGATAGTTAGAAACTCAAACACATGATCATATTCCAAAAGTTGAAACAAAAACTTCATAGGTCACAAATGCAAGCATTCGACCTTCATTGGAAGAGATAGGTAGAGATTTTTGTTTTACACAACCTCTTAGTATGTGAAAATATAAGTTAATTCAAGATTATAGAAAGTGGTTTCAACTCAAAAGGAGTTTTCTACCATTTTAGAGAGATTTTAAAAGTTTAAAGCATATAAAGAACACATACAGTAAACTAAGAAATAAAAGATGAAACTTGCAAAAAGATTCATATGAGAGCATTAACCTTAGTATAAGGAAGAACTTTAATGAAGAACTTAAGTAGAAAAGATGAATAAAAACTAAAGCTTTAAAAGCTTGAACTTTTAGAAGAAAGGAAGAAGATGAAGGTTTAATGGAGTTTGAAGAAGGAAGACGATGAAGTGAAAATGAGATGTGTATATATAGACAAGGGAGAGAGTGGCACGAAATTGAGGAGAGAGGAATGAGCTTTGGGAGCAAGTTTTGACATTGTGCCTTGTTTGGTTTGAGAAGAGAGAGAAAAATAGGTTTTTAGAATATAATATGTTATAATTTGAAAAGTGTGATGATCACACTTTTGGAGTGTGTCATAACCCATTTCCATCAAGTCCCATCAAGTCACTTCACTTCTTTTGTGCTCCCTAATCTGCTCCATTTCGTACCCACTTGTATTTTCTGATCGTAATTCTTAAGCGTTTTGCACGAATAAAATATTATATTCTATTTTTGAGCGAAAATTTTCAAAATAACCAAAGTTGAAGGAAACATATTAAAAACACTAACCGTCTCGTTCACGGTCAAAATTAGGTTTTTTTCACGGTAAACTTTGAGCGGTGAAAACGCAGGATCGGCACCGTGCAATTTTCAACCAAAAAATTTTACCATAACCCTCTACCATAAAGTAGACTATGAATATGATTTTATTTTAATCAAAACACTTTATAACTCTCAAATTAAAATATAACTTAATTATATTTTAACCTAGGTTGAACAACATAATTAAAATCGGTACATTACATTACTACCCCTCTTAAAGAAAATTCCGTCCTCGTAATTTTACGTACCTTAGAAAAAGATGTGGATATTGTTGTTGCATATCCTTCTCGCGTTCCCAAGTAGCACCTCCGATGAGTTTCATCCCATTGACCTTAACCAAAGGAATTTGTCTACCCATGAAGCTCCTTAATCTGTCTATCTGCGATCCTTACGGGTAAAGCCTCATGCTCTAGATTCTCTCGCGAGTTGTATAGACTCAAACTCAATGACATGTGAAGGATTAGGATAATACTTTCTCAGGCGAGAAACATGAAAGACATCATAAAGGTTGGAAAGATTAGGTGGTAAGGCAATTTGGTAAGCTCTCTTTGGACCAATTCGTCGAAGAATCCGAAAGGGTCCAATGAATCGAGGAGTAAGTTTTCTGGATTTGATAGCTCTACCAATTCCAGTTTTAAAGTAACTCTCAAAAACACGTGATAGCCTTCCCGGAATTCTAATGGTCTCCTCCTCTTGTCCTTTGTAGCTCCTTTTCCTATCTTGTGCTTCCTTCATCATTTCCGTATCTTCTGACTTGCTCGTAGTTTGTTGCACCACCATCTGGACCCAAAACTTGGTTCTCACCGAGTCTCATACCAACACTGTGCGGGGTCCTACACTTTCTACCATACAAAGCCTCATATGGTGCCATTCAGATACTACTATGGAAACTATTGTTATAAGTAAATTCAATCAATGGTAAGAACTCATCCCAATTGCTAGTGTGCTCCAATACACAAGCTCTCAATAGATCCTCAATGATTGAATTGTCCTTTTATTTGTCCATCGGTTTGGGGATGATAAGCGGGAACTCATCCTCGACTTTGTTCCCAAGGCATTTTTCAATTGTCTCCAAAATCTAGATGTGAATCTAGGATCTCGATTTGAGACAATGCTCGATGGCACACCATGCAATCTAACAATTTCTTTGATGTAAATCCAAGTCAACCTTTCCAAATTATAACTTTCCTCCGAGATAAGAAGTGAGCACACTTCGTCCAACCTATCAATGATAACCCAAATCGCACCATGCTTCTTAGGAGTTCGTGGTAACCTGACCACAAAATCCATAGCTATAATATCTCGTTTCCATTTTGGGATATCTAAATATTGTAGTAATCTTGCTGGCTTCTGATATTCAATCTTATCTTTCTGACACACCAAACAAGATAAAACATACTCTGCTACTTCTTTCTTCATCCTTGTCCACCAAAACATTTTCTTCAAATCCTGATACATTTTTGTGGATCCAAGATGGAAACTCAACTTACTCTTATGTGCTTCCTCTAAAATCATCTTCCTAAGTTCTGCATCCTCTGGCACACATATTCTATCTCTAAACCTTAACACACCATTCGTTTCTCTATTAAACTCAGAAATTTTACCTTCATCGATTCCTCTACTTACTTTCACGGAGGTATAGATCTTGAACTTGTTTATCTTTTAAGATCTTTCATAAAATCACTACTAATAGTGATGATACTTAAGCAAATCTTATTCTCAACCGATTCCATTCCTAAGTTCAAATCCCTGAAATGCTCAAGCAATTCTAACACCTTAACCATCATCGCAGATACGTTCAAGGATTTCCTGCTTAAAGCATCCGCTACCACATTGGCCTTCCCATGATGGTACAGTAATTCAAAATCATAATCTTTGATAAACTCCATCCATATTCACTGTCTCATATTCAATTCCTTTTGATCGAATAGATACTTCAGACTCTTGTGGTCCTTTGAAGACATTAAACTTTGCTCCATTACAAAAAGTGTACAAGCCATATCTTTAATGCGAACACTATTCTTCGCTAACTCCAAATCATGAGTCGGATAATTTCTCTCATGAATTCTCAACTGTCGGGAACCATAAGCCACGAATCTTTCCTCTTGCATCGGGACACGAGCCTAAACCTTGGTATGACGCATCACAATATACGTCAAATTGTCCTAGTGGATCCGGTAAGATCAACACAAGTGATGTAGTCAACCGATCCTTGACTTTTGAAAACTTTGTTCACACTTTCCAGTCCATACAAAAGCTATATTTTTCCTTGTTAAGCTGCGTCATAGGCAACGCAATCTTCGAGAATCCCTATATGAACCTCCGAGTAATATCCACTAGTCCTAGGAAACTCCGTACTTCACTTACTCGACTTAGGTAGTTCCCACTTAGAACCGAGCAACCTTAGCCTGGATCTCACGGCTATTCCTTCTTTATTAATCACATGACCTAGGAATTGTACTTCTTCTAGCCAAAATTCACACTTGGAAAGTTTGGCATAAAGCTGCCTATCCTTCAAAACTCGCAACACCAATCTCAAATGTTCCTCATGCTCTTCCCGTGTACGAGAATAAATAAGAATATCATCGATGAACACAACAACGAACTTATCGAGGAACACCCGAAAATTCTCGTTCATATAATCCATGAACACGTTGGCGCATTAGTTACAACCGAAAGGCATAACTAAATACTCATAGTGCCGTATCTCGTCCTAAAAGCCATCTTGGGTATATCTTCCTTTCTTACTCTGATCTGATGGTACCCAAATCTTAAATCAATATTAGAGAACACTACTGCTCCTTTCAACTGATCCATCAAATCATCTATCCTAGGCAATGGATACTTATTCTTAATCGTCACCTTATTCAATTTGTAATCCGGCACGACCTCGCACTTCCATCCTTCTTCTTAACAAATAAACCTGGTGCTCCCCACGGTGAAACACTCGGCTCGATAAACTCTTTTCCTAACATATCATCCAATTGTTCCTTAACTCTTGTCAACTCAACCCGGTGACATCCAGATAGGGTGCTATAGATATAGGCCTGTCCACGAGTACGAGATCTAGAGTGAAATCCACTTCTCTTTCGGTGGCAAACTTGGAGCGTATGGAGGGAAAACTTGAGAAACTCTCTCACAATAGGCATGAAATCTATCTTTGGGAGTCTCATTAGCCTCCATTTGTGAAAAGCATCACAAACTGTTGAGAGTTGTCCACTCCTCGTAGAAACTCCTTCATTGGACTATGCTACACTAAAGGTTCAAGAAATGATAAAGTCTTGCTAGAACAATCTAGCACTACATGGTTAGCAGAAAGTCAATCCATGCCAAGAATAACATCTATCCTTTGCATAGGCAAGCAGATGAGATCTACAATAAATGTCATATTCTCAACAACGATAGGACACCGTGAAACAAACATACATAGTAGTCGAAAGGATTCTTGGTTGGAGTAGACCTTTGTGAGGATATAAGGTAATTTGGAAATAGTTAAGTTCAAATGATCCACACACTCATGCGAAATAAAAGAATGTGTAGCGCCTAAGTCAAACAACACATACGAGTCTACCAGCTATCAAACACATACCTTGTATAAGATCAGTTGATTGAGAGGATTCGGCTCCCCCTCACGGTAAACACTTTTCCGGTGGCTTGAGGTTTGGCCACTTGTGGTCTTTCTACTTGTGACTCCTCTTCCAACTCCACCTCTATTGTCTCCAATTCTTCTTCGACGGGTGTCAATGTTGCATAACCCTTTGTATGCAATCTCGTGCCACATGACCCGGTTTCCCACAGTTGAAACATCTAGGCCTATTTGTGCGAGTCTCTAGCATAATGCGATCCTCCACATCCCGAAGCAAACTAAGCCTTGTGGTTCTTTGACCCATTCTAGGCAGATGTGCTGGTGCCGATGTTTGCCCGAGTCGAGCATATGGTCTGTCTCCACTTGAGAACCACTTTCTCAGTCTCGGAAACTTGATCGGTTAGGACCTCCACTCCTCGGTTGTTTTTGTTCATTGGCCATCCTTAGGTCTATACTTTCAATGGCACCGCATCTCTCGACTAGTCTTTGGAAATCCTGTATGTCAAGAGACACTTATAGCCCCTCTGCGGCTCATCCCGAGTCCTTCCTCAAATCTTCTACATTTCCAGTCCTCACTTGGAAACCTACGATAGAATTCCAAAAACTTCGATCAAAGCTTTAAAACGTGATGAATACTCACCATGAGACATGTTGCCTTGTTTTGAGGTTTGTGAATTCCTTTTCCTTCTCACGTCGAACTAGACGAGAAAATATTTTTAGAAAAAACAATCGGTGAATAACTTCCGATTAATGTTCCTATCCTCGGCCTTCAACAGTCTTTTCTTTCCTTCCACAGCACTGCTCCTCGGTTAACATGAAGGCAGCATAGGACACTTTCTTCTCCTCGTTGCAACGCATAGTATCAAATATCTTTTCGATCTCTTGTATCTACCATTCTGCCCTTCTCTCGGGTCATACTCTCCTCGGAATTGAGGTGGTTTTACGCTTATAAAATTAGTCAATCCGAGCATCTTCTGCGATGTACGCCCTTCTTTGATTCTTAATTTCTAGTTGTTCTTTATTCATCTGCGACATCTCAAGATTCTAGCTGGGTTTGTAGTAGCATAGCGGCTGACTAGGGTTTCATTGCACTTGGAGTCGAAGATGATCCTCCTCCATTCTCGATGTGTAGGCATTACCATTGTGGCTCAATAATCCTTTCTAGAGTTTCGTCACCACATGTTAATTGGACGTCCTCTTCAGCGAGTCATGATTACGTTAAAAAGAAATCATTAGCTCTTATTAGTATGACATATAATACTACATAGACAAGTATATAAATACCATATGCCATACTAATATTAACCTCTCACATTAGACCGGACACACTACCTGACTTCTAAGCATAGTCAAAATCACGTATTGGATTCACCTGAACACAGCCGATAACAACATCCTAAACCTCGCGAGTCCTTGATTACGATCGGACACAACCCACGATCCGTTTTAGAACCAAACTGCTCGATACTAAAATGAGACACCCATGTTGTGCCTGGTGTTTTATTAGCTTAAAACCTTATTAATTAATTCCTTAATCGCGCTTAGCGTGAAAAGTACGTAAAAATTAAAACTTTATTTAAACAATCATATAACGCCCCAAATTAAACACACCAAGGTTGTAATATATAATTACACACTATTTATTTATTACATTATCAAAACACTTGTTGAGGAATTCTCTCGATTAGGATCCCTCAAGAGCATAAACTTAAAATAAAAGTCATATTAGCGGAAACATATAAAAATACTCCTTCTTAGACACACTGGCCATACTATCTATACTCTACTAGCCATGGATCACGGCTCGACCTCCAACGTGCGGTTCGTAAGGAGTTCCATCCAACTCCTCGGCAACCTCCTTCCATATAGAGCTCGCTTGACTCCTCAGCGACATAATCCACCATCGGGTCTTCTAATGTAAGTAAAAGTAACCCACGAGAATACGAAACATAGGAGATAAGAAACAGTTCTATCATCATAAATTGGAAAAAGAGTCATAATAAATCATACGTAATGGTGTCACGGACAAACAACGTACATATCTAACGAGATCACCCTCCAGTTAATATATCATCCTCTACCCCGATCTCATGCTACTCCAAAGACACCATAGTTACACTTATTTCCTAAGGTGGAAGTGGTCTGGCGAGAACTCTTGATTTTACGTGTATTATATTACCAATACGGTGTATTATATTACCAATACGAAGTGTTTCGTGTATTATATTACCAATACATACGGTGTATTATATTACCAATACACAGAAGTTGTTTTCGTTTATTATATTACCAATACACGGTGTATTATATTACCAATACACAAATGTTTTCGTGTATTATATTACCAATACATGGATGTCCTTGCGTATTATATTACCAATACACTTTTGTCTTTGTGTATTATATTACCAATACACTTTGTCCTTGTGTATTATATTACCAATACACGGTTGTGGACAACAACACCTATACTTGAATCTCACCAACCCGTTTAGCAACATCCTAGTGCCTTAACATTCCATTAGAACTTGACACATATTCTATGTCATAACACCTCTTTAACATACATCATCTAGGTTAGACACTTCTAAATCATCATTATCCTCACACCCAAAACAATCATCTCTTATACAATATATATATCTTTGCTTAAAAACTACTAAGCATAATAATACAAACCAGGCGAGGATCATGCATAACACAATATCAAACCAAATATTCCCATATTACCAATATAGCACAAAATAAATTCAATAATGGTAATAAAATCAAATCAACCATCAACAATCTAAAATCCACCTAATATCGATAAACCTACAATCCCGAATCGCCATTGGTTTTAGGAAAAAGGTTTCCAATGTGATTTTGGTCTTGTCGATTACTCGACTACTAGTAGGGTTTAGGTACCACCCTACATAATTATTATATAATCTACTACTTATCCATTCCGGCGATAGGTTGGTTCTTTCCCCCACCTGGGTTATCACGGACTCCCGAACTAAGCTCCTCGTTATCACACCACAAAGTACTAACTCCACCTTCTGTGAAGGTAAGGAGATTAGATGCTCGAACAGGTATACCATGAATGTCCTCGTTTCCTCCGCGATGAAAGTCTAAGGTTATGAACACAAAATCACAAGTTAAAATCAAACAAGAACACTAAACCACAAGGTATAGGTTCGGCCAAGACTAGTTCTTAGGGTTAGAGATTCCAGAAAATTATACAACTCATGGATTTATGATCCTTAAGTGTCAGGAGTTCATAAACAATGATCACTTAACAAAGTTGAATTAAAATCCCACTAAGTTATAAACGGCCAAGGCTAGTAAAATAGGCTAGCATTCACTAAACTTTCAATCTCTTAGGTTTAGCATCCATATGTATTAAGGAGCTCAAAACCACGATCATTTTGGAAAAATAAGAACAAAGTATCCTAGGTCCATAAACTTCTAGGTTTGGCCTTCATAGGATTTATAGGTTAGAAATATTTAAACTTTCCAATCTCTTAGACTTAGCATCCAAATATCTTATGGAACTTAGCATCCAAATATCTTATGGAGCTCAAGTCCATGATCATCTTGGAAAAATGAAAGTAATATATCCAAGCTTTAATAACATAGAATAAATAAGTTAGAAATCCTTAAACTTTCCAATCTCTTAGACTTAGCATCCAATATCTTATGGAGCTCAAGTCCATGATCATTTTGGAAAACAATGGAAACTTAAACATTCCAATCTCTTAGACTTAGCATCCAAATATCTTATGGTGCTCAAGTCTATGATCATTTTGGAAAAATGAAATTAATACATCCTAGCTTTAAAAAATAGAATAAACAAGTTAGATATCCTTAAACTTTCCAATCTCTTAGACTTAGCATCCAAATATCTTATGGAGCTCAAGTCCATGATCATTTTGGAAAACAATGGAAACTTAAACATTCCGATCTCTTAGACTTAGCATCCAAATATCTTATGGGCTCAAGTCCATGATCGTTTTAGAAAAATGAAAGTAATACATCCTAGCTTTAATAACATAGAATAAACAAGTTAGAAATCCTTAAACTTTCCAATCTCTTAGACTTAGCATCCAAATATCTTATGGAGGTTAAGTCCATGATCATTTTGAAAAAATAAAATCTCAAACATCCTAGAACCTAAACACTAAGTTTCGGCCATCATAGGATGATGAGGAAAATATTCTTTGTTTAACAATAACTTTTAGGTTTAGAATCACAAGGTATTAAGAGTTCTAAATCCATTATCATACATGGAAAGTTGAAACATAGTATCCTAGGCTTACTTATTCATATTTTCAGCCATCATAGGAACAAGATATCAAAACTTCCAAGATTTAGAGATTTAAGATCAATGGATGGTTAGAAACCCCAAACACATGATCATATTCCAAAAGTTTAAGCAAAAACTTCCTAGGTCATAAATGCAAGCATTGGCGGCCTTCATTGGAAGAGATAGGTAGAGATTTTTGTTTTTTACACAACCTCTTAGTATGTGAAAATATAATTTAATGCAAGACTATGGAAAGTGGTTTCAACTCAAAAGGAGTTTTCTACCATTTTAGAGAGATTTTAGAAGTTTAAAGCATATAAAGAACACACAAAGTAAACTAAGAAATAAAAGATGAAACTTGCAAAAATATTCAAATGAGAGCATTACCCTTAGTATAAGGAAGAACTTTAATGAAGAACTTAAGTAGAAAAGATGAATAAAAACTAAAGCTTTAAGAGCTTGAACTTTTAGAAGAAAGGAAAAAGATGAAGGTTTAATGGAGTCTGAAGAAGGAAGATGTTGAAGTGAAAATGAGATGTGTATATATAGACAAGGGAGAGAGTGGCACGAAATTGAGGAGAGAGGAATGAGCTTGGAGAGCAAGTTTTGACCTTGTGCCTTGTTTGGTTTGAGAAGAGAGAGAAAAATAAGTTTTTAGAATATAATATGTTATAATTTGAAAAGTCTGATGATCACACTTTTGGAGTGTATCATAACCCATTTCCATCAAGTCCCATCAAGCCACTTCACTTCTTTTGTGCTCCCTAATCTGCTACATTTAGTACCGGTTGTATTTTCCGTCGTAATTCTTCCGGCGTTTTTCTCAGAATTAAATATTATATTCTATTTTTGAACAAAAATTTTCAAAATAACCAAAGTTGAAAGAAATATATTATAAACACTAACCATCTCGTTCACGGGTCAAAATTAGTTTTCACATTAAACTTATCACGGGGCGGTGCCATGGAGGCCAGACTATCGTCTGAATTTTCAACGAGAAAATTTTTAAGTAACCTACCACCATAAAGTAAACTATGAATATGATTTTATTTTAATCAAAAACACTTTCTAACTCTCAAATTAAAATATAACTTAATTATATTTTAACCGGTTGAATCAACATAATTAAAATCAGGTCATTACATCATGTACGGCCACATATCGGGATATCCATCTAACCACGTCTCAGTCCCCCGGCACACATCCTTATCTCTTGGAGAGAATGCCCATGCAATGCATGGCACTATAAGCTGAACAATACAAGTCGGTGCACACACCTGGTCCCGCAGAGGTGCTCATGCAATCATGAACTATAGGCTGCGACAATATAATGTTTTAGGAGCGGTCCTGATAAATAGTCGAACCACGAGAATACATCCCAAAGGGGGAATAAAACCCTAGTGCATATGAAAATATCACGGACCATCTCTCGGTCATCCGACTGTGGCCGAACCTCTAAATCACTATCTCATAATTAACCTCAACAATACTCATATCTCATGAGTCTCATCTCAATATCATAATAATCATCCGGGTTAGCACTCGAACACATGTATTATGAACCCCACATACATCCGATAGTGTGATTTCACATCATAATTCATGTACATTTTTACATGCATTTTCATATATTAGGTATATTTAAATTGGTTTATTAGTTTTTACCTTGGGCAAGTGGTTTCGTGGAGTTGTTTTGGAGAATTAAGGGTAAAATGCCGAATCAGCCATGATAAAGCTTGGATGAAGATAGAGTTTGAAAAGTGAAGAAAATGAGCACATGAGGCCATCCACGGCCTGACGCGTGACCATCCGCGACCATGATAGAGACCGGGGGAGGAGAAAGAAGGCAAAAGCTATCGCGGCCTAGCGTGATGCCCATCACAGCCGTGGCGTGTTGGTGAACCTACCCATGCAGGCATAATGCATCACGGCAGCGACAGCCCATCCCGGCAAATGACGAGACCATTTGGTGAAGAAAGGCGATCACGGCCCACGTGACAATCAAAAGTTGGCGCGCCCCAAGCGAGACGCGTCACGACACGGCGTGATGGCCATCAAACCCGTGGCCAGCGCATTATCCGAATCCTATGATCTATAAATAAGGCATCGGCGGGAATGAAAAAAGATCTCTGGACCAGACTTGAACCTAGAGCGACTTTTACCCTAAAAGAGGACATCTTCCTCACCGCAAGTGTTGGGTTCTGTGGAGTGCTCATGGGTTCATTCTTCCCATTTCTCTATTTCTCTGGGTTTGGCTTTCTCTGTAATCATGAGTAGCTAAATCCCTCTTTATTGGGTTAGATGTAACTAACCGGATATCATGTAATTGCTTTGGTTATCAATACGTGTTTATGCCTTCGTTAATTAGTTTTAATTCCTACGCTTAATGCCTTTTTGGGTTTGATCACCCACGAGGCTGATTTTGAGATTTGATTTGCAATGGGGCGTTCTGCTCAATTCTTGATCTGGAATTAATCACCTAGTAAACCTTGCATCTAGGAATGGATTTTGGTTTATTAGTAGTCGTGTAATCCCTACTCTTAATGCAAATTCACTAATTAGGCCACCAAAGAGTTGGGGTCTATTAGGGGATTTGGGCTCTTGTCATCGAAGGAATTAAGACTTGAATAATCTAGTGGATTGATTTTAATATTTGATGCATAAACTAGATTAGTGGTCTTGGTATTGCAGGACTAAGGTTTAGTGAAATCTAATCCCGACATCTTCATCTTATTTGATCCCATTTTTCTACCTCCTAAGTGTTTGATAAAAATTCTCAAGACCTTTTCCTTTTTTTTATTTCATTTACTAACTTTTGGAGCAGTAATTAGTATAGAACTCCTTCAATCCAAAATTCGCAGATAGTAAGTGATTGATGCTGTGCTTTTCCTAGTCCTGTGGGAGCGATCATGAGTCTTTCTCCCCGTGTTATTGTCGACTGATATGCTTTCGAGTTAGTAATCAACAAAGTTTTGAGAGATTGCTGCGAGGACTGAGTTTTAATATTAGCATACTTTTGATTACTAATTTAATGTAATTTTATTTTTTAGTTTTATAAATCTATTTCTCTTAGTTTGTCATTGGTGCTAACGATTTTGTTCTCCATACTTTTGTTTATAGAGGTAATTCCCGGTGCAGCTTCTCTACGATCTGAAATAGAGATAAACGGAGAGGTCGAAGCAAGCAAGACAGAGAAGTTAGTAGAAAGTAACAGAGAAGAACAAGAGACTTCCACTTCCAAGTTCATCGAAGAACTCAAGATGAGGCGATGGTGGCGGTGCTCACGGAGGACACTTGGAGATTATGTGACCACAAATGTCATCGTCATGTCAGCTGGAAGTGAGGGCTCCCAGTGAATTGCAACAACTTTAAAATCAGCCAGCTTTCTTGAATATGGTTGCACAAAATCAATTTGCGGGTTAGAGCAGAGGATCCTAATAATCATGTCTCGACTTCCTAGGGGGTTATGTGATACGATGAAGATAGAATTGCCAGGTAGTGCACTCGCTAAGGTTGTTTCCTTTTCTCACTAAGAAGATGAGGCCAAGTCTTGGCTCAATCTCAACAAAGAACATCACTACATGGGATGACTTAGAGGCAAAATTTCTTGCAAGGTTCTTTTCCCACCTCAGAGATTTGTGAAGACGAGGGTGATCATAAACTTTGTGGGTGACAAGAGGGTGAGACTCTTGAAGACACATGGGGAAAGATTCAAGATGCTCGAAGATGTCAAAATCATCAGGTTTGATGATCTTACCCAAATGCAAACATTTTGCAATGGATTGAGGTAAGTCAACTGGGCATATGTTGATTCCTCGGCTGAAGTTCCATGAGCACCAAAGAAGCAGGAGGAAGCGCGATTTTGATAAGAATTGGCATCAATGATTATTTGATGCATCATGACAGTACACACATCAAGAAGGGGATTGTTGGAGTTAGACTCACAAACTTTACTTTTGTCAAAATAAACTATGACACACAACCTGAGTCCACTACACCAATTATAAGCTCGACTCACAACAACTTCAAACCATTCAAGGAACGACCGTACCACACTCACGAGTAATGAGATGTGATTTTGTGGAGAGATCGTGATAATGGAAATTGTGAAGTCCACCTAGTTCCGAAGAGAAGCTAATTATATGGATATGGGAGATAAGGTAACAATCAATATTCAACAATTCTGACCAAGGGTGGAGGAATCAAGCAAATTTTGGTTGAAACGAGATGCGGACAAGCAAGTAAGCATCAGCCACCAAGCCCCTCAAGACCAGGACTTCTATCTTAGAGAACACTCTCGTCAATTCATGCAAATGTCCATGTCAAACCAGAAAAACAGGGATGCTGCCATAAAGAACTTGGAGATTCAAGTTGGATAAATTTCAAAGCACGAAACGGAACAATCTAGCGGTAGTTTTTAGGGTAACATTCAAACAAATCCTAAAAAGAGCATTGTAAGGCTATTGTTTTTGAGGGAGTGGTAAAAGTCTCTTGAGGAATGTGAGCGGTGAGCCCATATTCTATTAGGAGGAGGCCTTGTGTGACTTGGGTGATATCAATTTGATGCCTTTCAATCTTGAACAAGCTTGGAGAGGTGGTGGTGACACCGACGAGGATGGCATTGCAAAATGGCGAGATAGATCGATAAAGCGTCCTTATGGTGATACGGAAGATGTTTTGGTTAAAGTGGATAGTTTATCTTCCCGGTAGGATTTTGTGATATTAGACATGGAGGATGATGCGGAAGTTTCACTTATATTGGGGAGACCTTTTCCTAGAAACTGGTCGTGCTTTCATAGATGTACAAAAGGCCAACTTAGACTCAGAGTGCAAGATGAAGAGGTTACTTTCAATGTGTTTGAAGCTTGATCATGTAGTGATGAAGAGAATTGTTTCAGCATGGACATTGTGGATGTAGTAGCTAAAGTGTTTTAAAGAGCACCATTCCTCTACTCTTGATAAGGTAATCATGAATTCTGCGAAAAGATCCGATGAGGAAGAGGAGAAGGGAAAAGTAGAGGGTGGTTGTGTGATTTGGGAAGCTCAACCTAAAACAACGTGCTCAATACTAAGAAAGAGGGCTCGAAGGATGAAGTCTAAGAAGCTCAGTTGAAGCATAAACCTCCTACTCCCCACTTGAAATATGTGTTCCTTGGTGAGAATGAGTGAAAATCCTGTCATAGTGAGCAATGTATTGTCCAAGTTGGAAGGAAGAGAAACTTGTAAAGGGTGCTTAGAGCATAAAAAACAATTGGATGGTCCATCACCCAGTTTGAAAGGTATTAGTCTCCATTTTTGTATGCGAGATCATGAGGTGGGTGAGACGTTGGTCCAGGCAAAGGAGGCTTAATCCTACAGTGAAAGAAGTGGTAAGGAAGGGAGTGCGGATACTCCTTGAAGTGGAATGATATGTCAGTTCCGATAGTGCTTAGGTGAGTCAAGTACAGTGGTTCCCCAGAAAGGTGGCACGATCGTAGTGAACAACGAGAAAAATGAGTTGATCAACTAGAACGGTCACTTTGTTGGCGAATGTGTATAGATTACAGGAAGCTAAATCAAGCTACTAGGAAAGTTCACTTCCCACTTCCATTCATGGACCGGATGTTGGAGGAGGTTGGGCAAGCTTATTATTATTTCTTGGATGGTTATTGGGTTATAAGCAAATTGCAGTTAATTGGGAGGACCAAGAGAAAACTACCTTCGCACCCTTTTGGAGTTTTGCCTATCGGAAGATGCCTTTTGGTCTTTGTAATGCGCCACCACAACATTTTAAGGTGCATGCTTTCCATTTCCTACGATGGTAGAAAAATACATTGAATTTTCATGGACGATTTTTCTATTTCGGTTCCCTCTTAATAATTGTTTGTCTAACCTTGCTACTGTGTTAAAAGAGGTGCATAGATAGCAATTTAGTCTTAAATTAGGGAGAAGTGTATTTTATGGTGCAGGAGGGCATTGTGCTTGGGCACAAGATTTCAGCTAAGGGGATCAAGTGGATAAATCAAGATTGAGGGTAATTGAGAAACTACTCTCACGATGAATGTCAAGGGTGGCAGGATTTTTCTCGGGCATGCGAGGCTTTTGCAAGCCCGGTTCATTCAAGACTTCTCAAAGATAGCCAAGCCGTTGTAGCCTCTTTGAACAAGGACACACCATTTGTGTTTGAAATCTGTATATCTCTTGCAGTTTTGAAAGAAAAATTGATCATGCTCCCATTCTTGTTGTACCCAGGCCAGGAGTCACCATTTGAATTAATTGTGATGCCGGTGACTACGCGGTTAGGGGCAATTTTGGGACAGCGAAAAAGGAAAGTCTTTCCATGCATTCACTATGCTAGCAAGGTTCCAGGTGAACCAAGTAAAATTATGCAAACAACCGAAAAAGAGTTGCTAGCCATAGTGTTTGCATTGGAAAAATTTCGATCCTACTTGATTGGGTCACAAGTCACTTGTTTTTGCGATCATGCTTTAATTAAGTATTTGTTGACTAAGTTAGTTCCTAAACCAAGACTCATAAGGTGGACTACATTATTGCAGGGGTGGCTTAGTCATTAAGGACAAAGGGCAATGAAAAATGTGGTGGCTGACCACTTATCTCGGTTGGTGAATGAAGAGGTTACTGCTAAAGAGAAAAGGACATTCGAGATGAGTTCCCGGATGAGGCCTTATTTCTAGTGCATGAAAGACCATGGTTTTGCAGGCATGGCAAATTTGAGGGCAGCCAATATTGTTCAGGCACCTCACTCGGAAACAAAGGGAAAAAAGTTCATACGAGATGCCAACCATTCCTGTGGGATGACCCATTTTTGTTCAAGGTTGGACGGATGGCTTATGGAGGAGAGGTGTGTTAGTCAAGAGGAAGCAAGGGGAGTATGTTGTGGCATTGCCATAACTCTCCCATATGGTGGACATTACAATGGGGATAGGACAGCTGAAAGGTCCTCACAATCCGGGCTCTTTTGGCCCTCGATCTTCAAGGACTCTTACAATCATGTGAAGAGTTGACAATTAACAAGGACCGGGAACATATCTAAAAGGGATGAGATGCCTGAAAAACATGTTGGAGATTGGATTGTTGGCTGTTGGGGGCATAGATTTTATGGGTCCACTACACCTTCATTCTCCGATCATATATCTTGGTGGCAGTGGACTGATTTTTAAATGGGTGAGAGGCGCGCACCCCCCGAAGAATGATGCGCAGACGGTGATTAAGTTTATCAAAAGAACATTTTTGCCCGGTTCGGTGCTCCCAGGGGTCATATAAGTGATGGAGGATCTCCCTTCTGAAAGCTCACAATTGAAAAATGTGTTGCCGCAGTACGATGTGAGGCATAAGGTGGCATCTCCAATCATCCTAAACAAAAGGCTAGCGGAAGTCTCTAACCGGGAGATTAGCGGATTCTGGAAAAAGGCATAAACCACTTCAAGAAAAGATTGGGCAAGAAGCTTGCGATCACTTGTGGGCTTCCCGGACTGCATTAAACACTCTGTGGGATTATCTCCATTTCAGATGGTCTATGGAGAAGACATGTCATCTACCCATAAAGTTGGAGCATCGAAGCCTTTTTGAGGACATTGAAGTTCCCGAATTTTGATGACCACTCCGGCGGTGAAAAAGAGTCAATCATTTGCCCATGAATTAGAGGAGATGCACCTTAATGCATGAGAATGCGACTATTTACAATGAGCGAGTCAAGACCTACCATGACAATAAAGATCGTGATAAAAACATTTCAGCCAGGGACAACAAGTTTTATTCAATTCCCAGCTGAGATTGTTTCCAGGCAGAGTTGAAGTCTAGAGTGGTGGCAGGTCATTGTCAGAAAGTCTCCCTCATGGAGCTATAGAAGTGGAGGATCCGGCTTCAAAAGAACCTTCAAAGTCAACGGCCAAGGCTCAAGGCCTACTCAGGTGGTGACATCGAAGATGACAAGAGACTGCACCTTCGTGATCCATGAGATCGTCTACACGTCGGCTAGTGGCGTTAAATAAAACTTATGGGAGGCAACCCAAGTTTCTTTCCTTTTCACTTGTTTTTGAAATTTTGCTCTTGAATAATTGAGAGAAGATCAAGAGGAAGAGATCATAAACTAATAGATTTGTTAAGTGTTTTCAGGTAAGGAGGAAGGAGAAACAAGAAGAGCAGAGGACAAGCAAAGTCAGCAACCATCACGCCCAGGCGTATTTCGGTCACGGCCGTGATGAAGCTTAATGAGGAGACCAGAAAGAAGGATCCACGACCGAGCCGTGATACTCATCACAGGCGTGATGAGAGAGGACCCTGAAGATCAGAGAGCATCACGGCCTAGCCAGGATGGAGGTCACGGCCGTGACAGGCCAATTCCTGTGGACCAGAATTGATCACGGCCTGCCCGTGATGAGGCTCACGGCCGTGATGCATTTTCCAACAAGTTTCTGACTGGAATGCGAGCCGAGCCACCGCCTACGCCTCGGTAAGTGGTTCCGGTTTTCTCCTCTCTCCATCTTGATTTTACATTGGGACAATGTAAGTTTTTAAGCAGGGTAGGGGTATTTTGCATTTTGAATTTTTGCATTTGCATGTTGCATTCATTTAGGCATAGTTTTGCATGATCACATGATTGATTGCCCCTTGCCTAGATTATGCATCCAGTAAATGAGAACTTAGTTCCAAATAAATTGAGATGGTGAATTTTGAACCCGATTTTTATTAACTTTTGATAAGAAATTCACAAATAAAAAATGCTTGAGTGATCTTTGATAGTGGATAATTAGCATGTGGTTTATTAGATCTGTGTTTTCTCACTGGTTTTGAACTACAAAATGTGATATTGCAGGCCAAAAGGGGTACTCGCTAAAATCTACCACATTCAGCGATAGGTATTATTCCTCTTGGATAATTCTCTGAAAACTTGACTTGACAGATTTTGAAGCTTAAAAATTTTAGAAAACATTTTTGAAAATGATTAAAGGGCAGGGTATTTTCAGGCCCCTCCCAGGCTTTGATTTGAAGCTAAATGCCTTAGTTGCCCCAGTTTTGAGCACGAAGAAAGAATAAAATACTTTTCTTGGTACCATGAATTATAACTTTGATGAATGATGCTTGATATGACACCTTTTAAGTATTACAAAAAGGGTTTAAAGGTAGTTGAAAAAGTATGGGATGAGAAAAGTAGAAAATATTTCTCTTGAATTAAGAAAATCCCCCTTCTCAAAATACAAATACATTCAAAAAAAAAGAAGAAGAAAACATAGAGAAGGGGATGACAAAAGGAAGTGAAATAAAATAAAAGAAAGAAGGAAAGGTGGAAAAATGAATCAAAGCCAATGTATTTTAGAAGGTGTCGTGCTTGCAATGCTTGATATTTTGTTGCTTCTTCTTGAGGAAATGCCCATTTCTTGGTTTTCACCTAACGATTAACCCATGGCCCAGCTACCCAACCAAAGTAAAAGACCTCTTGATTCTTAGGTGTTTTCATTAATAAAGAAGTAGATATTTGGTTAATAGTCAGCTTATGGTAGAATTCTTTCCTTGAGGAAATTGGTGACTTGACAATATATCTTAAACACTTGAGTGGGAGTGAGGAAGAATTTTAGAATCGGTGAGTTAGCAAGTCTGATGTACTTCAGCTTCTAATTGGACTTTAAATTGATTGTCTTTCTTAGTGATTATTTGAAAATGCATATTACTTGGATTAGTTACTCGGGTTCTTGGTTACTATCCATGTTCAAATTATTTATATCTTACGGCCTTAGTGATTACTTGAGGACAAGCAAATGAATAAACTGGGAGTGATTTGATAGTGTGATTTCACATTATAATTCATGTGCATTTTTGCATGCATTTTCATATAGTTTTGGGTATATTTAAATTGAGTTTAGTTAGTTTTTACCTTGGAATGGGTAAGAGCGGTTTCGTAATTATGTTTTTCACAATTAGGGTAAAATGCTCGGAATCAGCCATGATAAACCTTGGATAGATATAGAAGCTTGAAAAGTAGAAGAAAATAAGGCTAAACAAAAAGCCCGTCACGGCACAGCGTGATGACCATCACGGCCATGTTTGTCAGCTCGCCCGGGAAGAAGGCAAAATCCGGATGCTGTCGCGGCCTGGCGTGATGCCCATCACCCCAATGACGTGTTAGTGTCAGACCCGCTACAAATGAGAATCATCACGGCAATGGTAGCATTACAAATGCGACCATAGCGGACCATTGGTAGAAGGAAGAAGCGATGCAGCCTACCCAGCCAGCCAAAGATCACAGTAGTGATAATCCAAAGAGATTGAAAGCACGCCAAAGGCGGACCCATCCCCAGAGTAGCGCAGCGTATTTATCTGAGTCTATTCTATAAATAAGGCCATCGGCGGAATGAAAGATCATGGACCAAACTTGTACCCTAGACGACTTTGCCCTAAAAGTAGACATCTTCTACCCACCGGGGGCTCTTGTGGGCTGCTTGTGGAGTGCTCCCATGGAGTTCCTTCTTCCGCTTTTCTCTATTTCTTCCTGGATTGCAGCAATCATGGGTAGCTAAATCCTCTTTGTTGGGATTAGATGTAAGCAGGCAGAATTTATGTCATAATTACTTTGATTTATGTGTCTGTGTTTATGCCTTCATAGTGGTGTTTAATTCCCTACGCTTAATGCCTTTTGTGATTTGATCACCTTGGCTGATTTTGAGATTTGATTTGCAATGGGGGCGTTCTTATCAATTCTTGATGGGGGAATTAATCACTAGTAAACCTTGCATCTAGGAATGGATTTTGGACATTAGCTAATCGTGTCCCCCTACTCTTAATGCAAATTCACTAATTAAGGTCACACAAGGAATTAGGGTCTATTAGGGATTGGAAATATCATCTAAGGAATTAGGGCTTGGAAGTAATCTAGTGGATTGATTTTACATGTGATGCATAAACTGGATTGGTGGTCTTGGTATTGCATGAGACTAAGGTTTAGTGAAATCTAATCCCAGCATCTTTCATCTTATTTGAAAATCGTTTCTACACTCTAAGTGTTTGATAAAGTTCTCAAAGACCTTTTTCCTTTTATTTTGTTTCTTTTAACTTTTGCAAGGCTTGGTAATTAGTATAGAATCGCGATCAAAATTAGCTTAGATAGTAATTGATTAAGTGCGCTGGTACTTGTCTAGATCCTCGTGGGGAGCGATATGCAGTCTTATATTATTGCTTATGCGACTAGGTATACTTTCCTAGATTAAGTAATCAACAAGTTTTTGTGCAATTAAGTTTGTGATTTCAATAATGCATGCCATTTTGATTACTAATTAAGCCTGGAAATTTATTTGTTTATGAATCTGTTTCTCTTTGCTGTCATTGAGTACTAACGAGTTTGGTCTCTAGACATTGTATACGAGTACTATCCCGGTGACCAACTTCTCTATGATCCTGAAATATATAAAACAGCTAGGAAGAATCGGAAGCAAGACAAGGCAATGAAGTTAGTAAGAGCAACAAGAAAGAGAATAAGAGACTTCCACTTCATTAGTTCATCACCAGAAAAGGGCTTTCGAGATGGCGGGCAATGGTGAAGGTGCTCCACGGAGGACACTTGGAATTATGCCAATACAAATGCCAACCGTCATGTCACTGGCATAGTGAGGCCTCCGATTCAGTGCAGCAATTTTGAAATCAAGCCAGCTTTCTTGAATATGGTTGCACAAAATCAATTTGTTGGGAGTTGGAAGCGAGAGGATCCTAATAATCATGTCTCAAGCTTCACCAGAGGTTATGTGATACGATGAAGATAAATGGTGTAGATGATGCACTTAGCTTAAGTTGTTTTATTTTCTCTCTGAGATAGAGCCAAGTCTTGGCTCCCGATCTCAACCAAGGGGAACAGACACTACATGGGATGACTTAGAAGGCAAAATTTCTTGCAAGGTTCTTTCCCTTCCTCAAAGGTTTGTGAAGACAGGGGTGATGAGATAAACTTTGCTCAACAAGAGGCGAGACTCTTCATGACACATGGGAAAGATTCCCAGTTCTGCCTAGAAGATGTCGAATAATGGGTTTGATGATCTTACCCAGTGAAGCATTTTACGCAATGGACAGGGCGTCAACAGGTATATGTTGGATGCCTCTCTTTGGAGGTTATGAACACAAAGACATCGGAGGAAGCAGCGATTTTGTTTGAAACAATGGCATCCCAATGAGTATTTGATGCATCGTGACTTAGTGTTCACATCAAGAAGGGAGTGTTGGTGGAACTCACGAGCTTTGCTGCGAAAAGAAAACAAAATAAACGATGACCACAACTGGCAGATCCATCACCAGACTCAATGGCTCGACTCCCTGACAACAACTTCAAACCATTCCACAGACCAGCCGTGCCGCCTCGGCCAGGTGTGAGATGTGATTTTGTGGAGAGATCATGACAATGGAAATTGTGAGGCCACTCCTAGTTCCATGGGAAGCTAATTATATAGGAAACTATGGGCGTAAGGTAGCGATCAATATTCCAGCAAATTACAGTGAGGTGGAGGAATCAAGCAAATTTTGGTTGAAACAAGACATGAGACAGCAAGTAAGCCTCATCCCACACAGCCTCAAGGCCCAGGACTACTATCTTGCAGAAACACTCTTGTCAATTCATGCAAATGTTCATGTCAAACCAGAAAAACACCGATGCTGCCATAAGAACCCTTTAGGTTGATTTGGACAATTGCAAAGCACCTAGCGGAACAATCTATTGTGATTTTTAGAGTAACGCAAACAAATCCTAAAGAGCATTGTAAGGCTATTGTTTTGAGGAGTAGTAAAAAGTCTCTTGAGAATGTGAGCGGTGAAACTGTTGCTATTAGGAAGGCCTTGTGTGACTTGGGCGAGTATCAATTTTGATGCGCTTTCAATCTTGAACAAGCTTGGAGGTGGTAGAGTGACAGGCAAAGGATGGCATTACAACTGGTAGATAGATCAATCAAGCGTCTTATGGTATTAGGAAGATGTTTTGGTTAAAGTGGATAAGTTTATCTTCCAGTTGAATTTTGTGATATTAGACATGGAGGAGGATGCAAAAGTTTCACTATATTGGGAGACCTTTTTCTAGCGACTGGTAGTGCTTTCATAGATGTACAAAGGCCAACCGACTCGGAGTGCAAGATGAAGAGTTACTTTCAATGTGTTTGAAGGCTATGCATCGCCACGTGATTGAAGAGAATTGTTTCGCATGGACATTGTGGATGTAGTGGCTAAAGAAGTCTTTGCACAGCAGCACCATTCCTCTACTCTTGAGAAGGCAATCATGAATTCTATTGAAAATCTTGATGAGGAAGAGAGGAAGGAGTAGAGGAATGTTGTGTGATTTGGAGGCTCAACCTAAACAACTTCTTGTCAATGCTTAGAAGAAGATCTCGAAGGATGAAGTCTAAGCTCAGAGTTAGGAAGCCAGACCTCTACTCATAAAGCCCGGAAATATGTGTTCATGGTAGGAATGATGAAAATCCTGTCTGGTAGGCAATGTATTGTCCAAGTTGGAAGAAGGAAAACTTATGAAAGTCTTGAGAGCATAAAACAACAATTGGATGGTCCATCTCAGATTTGAAAGGTAATGATCCTTGCGCATGCGAGATCCGCGATGGAGGCTGAATTTAAACCTGTGGTCAACGCAAGGCTAAATCCTACAATGAAAGAAGTGGTAAGGAAGGAAGTCTTTGAAACTCCTTGGAAAATTTGGGACGATATCAGATTTTCGATAGTGCCAGGTGAGTCCGATTGCAAGTAGTTCCCCAAGAAAGGTGGCACGGTAAGTCGTGAACAATAAAAAAGCCAGTTGATCTGACTTCGACATGATCATCGGTTTGGCGAATGTGTATAGATTCTAGGAAGCTAAATCAAGCGTGGAAGGATCACTTCCACTTCCATTCATGGACCAGATGTTGGAGAGGTTGGCGGCTCAAGCTTATTGTTTCTTGAATGGTTATTAGATTATAACCCAAATCACCCGGTTAACTGGAGGACGAAAGAGTACCTTCAATGCCCTTTTTGGAGTTTTGCCCATCGGAAGATGCCTTTGGAATCTTTGTAATGCCGCAACATTTCAAAGTGCATACTTTCATTTTCTCTGATATGGTAGAAAAGAAATACATTAAAGTTTTCATGGATGATTTTTACATTTGGTTCCTCTTATAATAATTGTTTGTCTAACCTTTAACTGCTTTGTGTTTAAGGGTGCATGGACAACAATTTAGTCTTAAATTAGGAGGAGTGTCATTTTTATAGGCGCAGAGAACGTGTGGGCACAAGATTTCAGCTAAGGGATCAAGTGGATAAATCCAAGATTGAGGTAATTTGAGAAACTACCTCCATAGGTGAATGCTCGAGGTGTAGAGGAGTTTTCTAAGACATCACGACTTTTGCAGTTCATCCAAGACTTCTGAATAGCCAAGCCGTTGTATAGCCTTTTGAACAAGGACACTCATTTGTGTTTGATCTTTTTGTATCATACCTCTTTTCAGATTTTGAAAGAAAAATTGATCATATCCATTCTTGTTGCACCCAGTAGGAGTCACCATTTGAATTAATGTGTGATGCCGGTGACCCCTGCAGCGATTGGGGCAATTTTGGGACAGCGAAAGGAAAATTCTTTCCATGCCATTCACTATGCTAGCAAGGTTCTCAATGAGAACCAAGTAAGTGTTATGCAACAACTGAAAAAGAGTTGCTAGCCATAGTGTTTGCATTGGAAAAATTTCGTTCCTATTTGATTAAGTCCTGATCGCATTTTCTTGAGTCATGCATTATTAGTATTTGTTGACTAGATTAGATTCTAAACCAAGACTCACCCGGTAAGACTCTATTGTTGCAGGAATTTGACTTAGTCATTACGGTTCTAAAGGAGCTTGAATGTGGTGGTGGCGAAAGCCCATCTCGGTGTGGTGAATGAAGAAGGTTACGCAAAAGGACATTCGAGATGAGTTCCGGATGAGGCCTTATTTCTAGTGCATGAAAGACCATGGTTTCCCAGGCAGCAAATTTCGGAACCCAGCATTGTTCGAGTACCTCAGCAGAGCAAAGGAAAAAGTTCTTCGGGATACCAACCATTTCATGGGTATGACCAATTTTTTGTTCAGGTTGTTTGGATGGCTTATGGAGGAGGTGTGTTAGTGAGCAGGAAGCAAAGTGTGCAATGGCATTGCCATAACTCTCCATATGAGTGGACATTACAATGGGGATAGGACCACGCCGCAAGATCCTGTCACAGGCTCTTTGACCACTGTTAAAGGACTCTTTACAATCATGTGAAGAGTTGCTGACAAGTGCCAAGGGCAGAACATATCTAAAGGGATGA
>JAUPTC010001317.1:0-7500 GCA_030762895.1 Sophora flavescens
TGTCGCGAGAAGCCAATGAGCCGGGGAGGATTGTCCGAGTGCACGTGAACGGGTCAAGACGCCCGATCTTGTGACGTGTGGGTCAGCCCTGGGTGCACGTGGGCAAGTCCGGGAGCCCGACCGTGGGTCACGCGACCGAGCCGGTGAGGCAAGGAACTGAAGGAGCAAGGGTCGAATCAACGAGTCCTGGTGCGGAAATCCTAGTTCCCGGTGCAAGTGGTCGATTCATGATGCTAGATGTGGCTCATTCGGTGCGTAGTCCTGATGCATCGGGCGCAAGTCCCCGGTGTACGTGATGCCTGATCAGGCTCGGTCGGTGCGGTCGGGAACCAAGGATGCATGGGTCTGGTGCACAGGGTACATGTCCCCAGTGTGGTTAAAAAATCATGAAAAACCTCCACCTTCATGAAATGCCACGAGGCATTGGAGGAACCTTTGGGATAACATTCTTAGCATGCATGCAAAAAAACAGCTCAAAATTCAATTTGTAGCTTAGTTTCCTTGTATCCAAATTGTCGCATATCCCTGATTTCGGTTGAAAAACCACCACCTTCATGAAATGCCACGAAACTTGGTCGAAACCTTGGGAATATTATAAGTATGGTGCCTGCAAAAAATCAGCTCAAAATTCGATGTCTAGACCCAATTTTCATTTTTTGGGAATTGTTTCGGTTTTCCACTTTGAAAATTGATAAAAAAAAATGGTAAGTTGAAAAATTATATAAATTTTTCGTCCCCTAGCTCCTATTTTTATATGCATCCCTACAAAAAATAAGGCCAAAATTCGACCTCTAGGTTGGAAAAAAAGAGTATGTCTCCGCAGCAAAAAGGATGTCTTGTGCTGGAAAATCATGAAAAATCACCACCTTCATGAAATGCCACGAAACTTGGTGGAAACCTTGGGAATATTATAAGTATGGTTCCTGCAAAAAATCAGCTCAAAATTCGATGGCTAGACCCATTTTCAATTTTTTGGGAATTGTTTCCGTTTTCCACTTTTAAAATTGATAAAAAAAAATGGTAAGGTGAAAAATTCTGTAAATTTTTCTTCCCCTAGCTCCCATATTTATAAGCATCACTGCAAAAAATCAGGCCAAAATTCGACCTCTAGCTTGGAAAATAAGAGTATGACTCCCCAGCAAAAAGGATGTCTTGTGCTGGAAAATGGGTCTTTGCATATTTTGCTATTATAGGGGGGTGGGGGGAGGTGCATGGCTATTATATATATTATATATTATATATATAGTAGTAGTAGTTGTTGTTGTAGTTGTAGTTGTAGTTGTAGTTGTTATCTCGGTGACAGTTAAATCCAACCACCGCTTAGATCGGCGTCGGTCGGTGCACGTGATGCCCGATCTGGCTCGGTCGTTACGGAAAGGAACCGAGGGAACGAGGGAATGGTGCACCAGGCATGGGTCCCCAGGTACACCAGGTGCCGGATCTGACTCGGTCAGTGCAGAAAGGAACCAAGGGAATGAGGGAATGGTGCACCGGGCACAGGTCCCCGGGTGCACCCGGTGCCGGATCAGGCTGGGTCGATGCGGAAAGGAACCAAGGGAACGAGGGAATGGTGCACCGGGCATGGGTCCCCGGGTTCACCAGATACTGAATCTGGCTCGGTCAGTGCGGAAAAGAACCAAGGGAACGAGGGAATGGTGCACCAGGCATGGGTCCCTGGGTGCACCAGGTACCGAATCAAGCTCAGTAGGTGCGGAAAGGAACCAAGGGAACGAGGGAATCGTGCACCGGGCACGGGTCCCCGGATGCACCAGATTCATGGTTTGGCTCGGTGTGGTGCACCAGATTCCTGACATGGCTCGGTGTGGTGCACCAGATTCCTGATTTGGCTCGGTGTGGTGTTCCAGATTCTTGATTTGGTGCGGTCTAGAGCACCGGTCTGGTATACCTGATTCATGGTTTGGCTCCATCTGGTGCAACAGATTCATGACTTCATCCGGTGTGGTGCACTAGATTCATGATTTGGCTCGGTGTGGTGCACCGGATTCCAGATTTGGCTCGGTCTGGTGCACCAGATTCATGACTTGGCTCGGTCTGGTGCACCAGAAGATTCCTGACTTGGCTTGGTGTGGTGCACCAGATTCCTGGTTTGGCTCGGTGTGGTGCACCAGATTCCTGACTTGGCTCTGTGTGGTGCACCAGATTCCTGACTTGGCCCGGTCTGGTGCACCAGATTCCTGACTTGGCCGGTCTGGTGCACCAGATTCCTGACTTGGCTCGGTGTGGTGCACCAGATTCATGACTTGGCCAGGTCTGGTGCACCAGATTCATGACTTGGCCCGGTCTGGTGCACCGAATTCAAGGTTTGGCTCGGTCTGGTGACCCTGATTCCTGACTTGGCTCGATGTGGTGCACCAGATTCATGATTTGGCTCGATGTGGAGCACCAAATTCCTGACATGGCTCGGTCAGGTGCATCGGTTTGGTGCACCAGATTCATGGTTTGGCTCTGTCTGGTGCACTAGATTCATGACTTGATCCGGTGTGTTGCACCAGATTCATGATTTGGCTCGATGTGGTGCACCAGATTCCAGACTTGGCTCGGTCTGGTGCACCAGATTCCTGATTTGGCTCGGTGTGGTGCACCAGATTCATGACTTGGCACGGTCTAGAGCACCGGTCTGGTGCACCTGATTCATGGTTTGGCTCCGTCTGGTGCACCAGATTCAAGACTTGATCTGGTGTGGTGCACCAGATTCATGATTTGGCTTGGTGTGGTGCACCAGATTCCAGACTTGGCTCGGTCTGGTGCACCAGATTCATGACTTGGCTCGATCTGGTGCACTGGATTCCTGACTTGGCTCGGTGTGGTGCACCAGATTCCTGGTTTGGCTCGGTGTGGTGCACCAGATTCCTGACTTGGCTCGGTGTGGTGCCCCTGATTCCTGACTTGGCTCGATGTGGTGCCCCTGATTCCTGACTTGGCTCGGTGTGGTGCACCAGATTCACGACTTATTCCTGACTTGGCCCGGTCTGGTGCACCAGATTCCTGACTTGGCTCGATGTGGTGCACCAAATTCCTGACTTGGCACGGTCTGGTGCACCAGATTCTCGACTTGGCTCTGTGTGGTTGACTAGATTCATGATTTGGCTCGGTCTGGTGCACCAGATTCCTGATTTGGCTCGGTCTTGTGCACTAGATTCCTGATTTGGCTCGGTGTGGTGCACCAGATTCTTGACTTGGCTCGGTCAGTTCGGACAGGAACCAAGGTTTCAAGGGTCTGGTGCACAGGGCACTGACCGGTTGAAGGTGTTGGTGCAGGAAGATGGAGGTTCATTTTGGGTGGCTAGTGACTCGTGCACCGAGGTTGAAAGTGTTACATTGCATCACCCGTGACTCGTGCATGACCACCGTGCTCGGCACACATCGCAGATGCACCGAGAACCGACGGGTAAATGTTGTGATACAACCTTGAGAGCATTCCCCTGACCCCCCTAGACTTTTTAGAAGGTGTGGTGGAAAAGCAAACCTGTAAACCAGGGTCCACCACATGTTTAAGTATGCTAGTATACCACATTTCGGCTAAAAGTTCCCAAAACTCCAACCCCTCAATGAAATGCAACGAAATTTGGAGGTAAATCTGGAAATAATATAGCAATAGTGCTTGCAAAAATTCAGCTCAAAATTCAATTTGTAGCCTAGGTTCCTTGTCGTCGAACTGTCGCATATCCCTAATTTCGGTTGAAAAATCATAAAAAATCACAACCTTCATGAAATGCCACGAAATTTTGTGGGCACCTTGGGAATATTACAAGTAGTGTGCTTACAAAAAATAATCTCAAAATTCGATGGCTAGACCCATTTTCCATTTTTTGGGAATTGTTTTGGTTTTTCACTTTGAAAATTTATAAAAAAAAAGGGTATGGTGAAAAATTCTGTAAATTTTTCGTCCCCTAGATCGCATTTTTATAAGCATTCCTGCAAAAAAATCAGGCCAAAAGGATGTATTGTGCTAGAAAATCGGTCTTTGCATGTTATGCTATTATGGGGGGGGGGGAGGTGCCAGCTTGACCCTGACCTGGTGCGCCGTGGTCCACCCCACCCCAACGCCCGTGCAATGATCCCCAACATTGCACATCGACCTTGCCCACAGCGTAGTAGGTTACTCGATCGGGTCATCTTTCGACCGACCGACTCCGTGGACCGGGGCGTGGGCGGGCCCGCGGCATGCCCGAGAGGTGGGCCGGGGTAGGACCGGGAGGCGGGACGGGGAAAAATATGGGCATCGTATTGGACCGTTTTTGTGGGGATTTTCCATGGTGTGTTGAGGATTCATGGGTGTGGCTCCTCGACCTTGGTTGTGGATGGACGTTGTGTTAGGTTATGCCCTTCGGGGCGGATCCGCAACACGAAGGGACGTGTGATCTTCCGGATGTGACCAAGGTGGGGGTCCCCAACACCAAACCGGTTGAAGGCACACCGTAAAGGATCCTCGCAATGTGGATGGCACCCATTTTAAAAATGTTGGCTTTCGAAATTTTGTCACGTTTTTAAAAATGTTGGCTTTCGATTTTATCAATTTCGTGGGGTACTTGATGGTGTGGCGAGGTTGTGGGTACGTCGTTCCTCGACCTTGGTTGTGGATGGACGTGGTGTTAGGTGATGATGCCTTTCGAGGCGGAGCCGAAGCACCAAGAGATGGGTGATCGTCCTGAAGTGGCCTTGTAAGGGGTGCTCAAACACCATATCGGCTGAAGGTGCATCAGAAAGGATCCTCGTGATGTTGTTGTTTTTTAAAAATGTTAGCTTTCGATATTTATCAATTTTGTGGGGTACTCGATGGTGTGGTGAGGTGTGGGTGCGTGGCTCCTCGACCTTGGTTGTTGATGGACGTGGTGATAGGTGATGACTTCCGGGGCGGAGCCGAAGCACCAAGAGCTGGGTGTTCGTCCTGAAGTGGCCTTGGAAGGGGTGTCCAACACCAGATCGGCTGAAGGCACATTAGAAAGGATCATCGCGATGTTTTTGGTTTTTAAAAATGTTGGCTTTCGATATTTATCAATTTCGTGGGGGTACTCGATGGCGTGGCGAGGTTGTGGGTGCCCGGCTCCTCGACCTTGGTTGTGGATGGACGTGATGTTAGGTGATGCCTTTCCGGGCAGAGCCGAATGACCAAGAGATGGGGGATCATCTTGAAGTGGCCTTATTAGGGGTGCCCAATACCAGATCGACTGAAGGCTCATCGCAAGGGATCCTCGCGATGTTTTTGGATTTTAAAAAATGTTGGCTTTCGATATTTATCAATTTTGTGGGGTACTCGATGGTGTGGCGAGGTTGTGGGTACGTGGCTCCTCGACCTTGGTTGTTGATGGACGTGGTGTTAGGTGATGCCTTTCTCATCTCAACCCAAGTCTCAATAGGCTCCGTCCCATATCTTCTCTCTCTTTTTGCAAGTGATCCCACCAAACAAGTGCATAGTCCTTAAATTGAAGAGATGCTATCTTCATTTTCTTTTTCTCATTGTAATTATTTCAATTGAACACTTGCTCTATCTTCATCTCCCATTTCAAATAGACTTCGGGATCATTCCTCCCATGAAAGGTAGGAACTTTGCTCTTGACCCTTTCAATTCTATCTTCTCGGTTTTGAAGGATGGTAAGTTGTCTATCATAATTTGCACTCATTTGCTCCATTTGCATTTGAAGGTTTTGTATTTGAGTATCCATTGTAGCATGAAGAGTTGAAGACCTTGGAGAAAATGATGGACTATCTTCATGGGCTGCCATCACTTGAACACACAATATCAAAAGATAGTGGGATGACCTCTTTTTCATTTGGTTACTAACACTTCTAATGATCTCTTTTTGCCTAGTGATGTTGTAACTCTTTTGCAAAAATTTGGAAATCTCATCCAAAAGGAAGTACCCCATGGTTTGGAAACTTGCATGGATTCCAAAAGGCTCAACAAAGCACCTACTCTTTCTTTACCTCCTACTGAAATACATTTTGAACTTAAGTTTGATACAACAGATGTAATTGAAGAGTTCATCCCAAGGGAGGTACCCCATGGTTTGGGAACTTGCATGGTTACCCAAAAGTATGGATATCTTAACACAAGATTCTTGTGGCGAACTTCATAGGCTTATCAAACAACCTTGTTTGTGGCGCCTCCGCCATTTCTTTCTCATCCATTTTTTTGTTTCTTTCTCCTCCTAATTTTGATACAACGTGTTACGGGAAAACTCACTTGCTTAAAATTCAACCAAAAAAGATCATCAAAGGCAACCTCACCATTTGGTTGTCATCAAGTGGTATCAAAGCTTAGGCTTTGGTTGAATTTTTGAGTTTTTGTTTTTCATTATCTTCTTTGTTCTTCATCTTTTACATTTCTTCTTTTCTACCCAGAAAAACCCAAAACAAAAACAATTATTTTCTTGTTTCTGTTTGAAGGGAATTATTGTGTTATTGTGTTCATCTTCTAGCTGCCCAAAATCTACAAAAAAAAAATCAAAAAAAAAAAAATTTAAACACATTTGTGTTTCTCTTTGCAAGCTTTTCTCTGGTGTGTTATATGAATAAAAAAATCGAAAAAAAATAGAGTAATACAACACCTAGAATTTCAAGAAAAAGAGAAGAGAAAAAGTTCTATCTGGGCAATTTGAGTTCTTTAAATATTTCCCTTCTTTCTTGTTTCATTATTCTCAAAGCTTTTCCTTTCTAGCCTTTCTTTTTGTTTCCTTGTTTTTTTTGATAAGTTTTGTGATTTTGGTTTCTTGATTTTTGGAATTTTGTGTGGATTGTGCTTGACTCCTCTAAGGCCTAAAAGAGAACAGTTGAGTGGAAAAAGGCAAGAGTGAAAATTACATCTTGTATGGAAAAAGCCAATTGAGTGAAATATACATTGTGCACACTTGGTGAGTGGATTGGTTCTTTCATATATATTTTGTTATTTTCTAACTTGTATTCTTTGCAAAGTTGCGATTTGAAAATTTCGACTATGTGCAAGAACATAGGAAAGAGGTTGAAGAGTGGATTCGGCAAATGCATGAGAGGCGTGACAAGAGGATGAGAGAGAACGAAAAAAAAAAGGTTGAGAAAAGAGGAAAGAATGAAAAGACAAATAGAAAGTTTTGAAGACCATATGAAGAAGTTGGTGGAAGACTCCAACAAGAAAGAGAATGAGAAAAAAGAGAGAGAGAAAGCAAAACAAGAGAACTCGGCAAAAGCAAAAGAGAGTGAAAAGAAAAGTGATGATCAAAAGGAAAAAGAAAAAGAGAGTGAAACGAAGAGTGATGATAAAGAGAAATAGTGTGAAAAATAATGAGAAAAATAGTGCTGAAATAATTGAGAAGAAAGAGAGTTATTTGGCAACAAAAAGTGAAGAGAAGAGGGTTTTAATCTCAAGGCAGCCCCAATACATATTTTATTGCAAGAATTTTCATTTGGTTGCTAACACTTCTAATGATCTCTTTTTGCCTAGTGATGTTGTAACTCTTTTGCAAAAATTTGGAAGTCTCATCCAAAAGGAAGTACCCCATGGTT
>JAUPTC010001317.1:12500-25394 GCA_030762895.1 Sophora flavescens
CACGAGACATTGGAGGAACCTTCGGGATAACATTCTTAGCGTGCCTGCAAAAAAACAGCTCAAAATTCAATTTGTAGCTTAGTTTCCTTGTATCCAAATTGTCGCATATCCCTTATTTTGGTTGAAAAATCATGAAAAATCACCACCTTAATGAAATGCCACGAAACTTGGTGGAAACCTTGGGAATATTATAAGTATGGTGGCTGCAAAAAAATCAGCTCAAAATTCGATGGCTAGACCCATTTTCCATTTTTTGGGAATTGTTTCGGTTTTCCACTTTGAAAATTTTTATAAAAAAATGGTAAGGTGAAAAATTCTGTAAATTTTTTGACCCCTGGCTCCCATTTTTATAAGCATCCCTGCAAAATAATCAGCCCAAAATTCGACCTGTAGCTTGAAAAAAAGATTATGTCTTCCCAGCAAAAAGGATGTCTTGTGCTGGAAAATGGGTCTTTGCATATTATAGGGGGGATGTCTGTAATTTTCCCCGGGTGCACCAGATGCTGGATCTGGCTCGGTCGGTGTGGAGAGGAACTAAGGGAATGAGGGAATGGTGCACAGAGCACGGGTCCACGGGTGCACCAGGTGCCGGATCTGGCTCGGTCGGTACGGAAAGGAACCAAGGGAACGAGGGAATGGTGCATCGGGCACGGGTCTTCGGGTGCACCAGGTACCAGATCTGGCTCTGTCAGTGCGGAAAGGAACCAAGGGAACGAGGGAATGGTACACCGGTCACGGGTCCCCGGATGCACCTGGTGTCGGATCTGGCTCGGTCTGTGAGGAAAGGAACAAGGGAACGAGGGAATGGTGCACCAGGCACGGATCCCCGGGTGCACCAGATTAATGGTTTGGCTCGGGGTGGTAACCAGATTCCTGACATGGGTCGATGTGGTGCACCAGATTCCTGATTTGACTCGGTGTGGTGCACCAAATTCACGACTTGGCGCGGTCTAGAGAACCGGTCTGGTGCACTTGATTAATGGTTTGGCTCCGTTTGGTGCACCAGATTCATGACTTGATCCGGTGTAGTGCACCAGATTCCTGACTTGGCTCGGTGTGGTGCACCAGATTTCTGACTTGGCCCGGTCTGGTGCACTAGATTTCGGACTTGGCCCGGTCTGGTGCACACGATTCAGGGTTTGGCCCAGTCAAGTGCCCCTGATTCCTGACTTGGCTCGGTGTGGTGCACCAGATTCCTGACTTGGCTCGGTGTGGTGCACCAGATTCCTGACTTGGCTCGGTGTGGTGCACCATATTCATGATTTGGCTCGGTCTGGTGCACCAGATTCCTGACTTGGCTCGGTTTGGTGGACCAGATTCCTGATTTGGCTCGGTGTGGTGCACCAGATTAATGACTTGGCGCGGTCGGTGCAGACAGGAACCAAGGTTGCAAGGGTCTGGTGCACGTGGCACTGACCGGTTGAAGGAGTTGGTGCCGGAAGATGGAGGTTCATTTTGGGTGGCTAGTGACTCATGTACCGAGGTTGAAAGTGTTACATTGCATCACCCATGACTCGTGCATGACCACCGTGCTCGGCACACGTCGCAGATGCACCGAGCACCGACGGGCAAATGTTGTGATACAAGCTTGAGAGCATTCCCCTGAAACCCCCTAGACTTTTTAGAAGGCGTGGTGGAAAAGCAAACCTGTAAACCAGTGTCCACCACTTGTTTAAGTATGCTAGTATACCACATTTCGGCTAAAAGTTCCCAAAACTCCAACCCCTCAATGAAATGCAACGAAATTTGGAGGTAAATGGGCAAAATGGATCCGTAACCTCGGGAAAAGTATTGGCTCTGAGGGCTGGGCACGGGGGTCCCAGTCCCGAACCCGTCGACTGTCGGTGCACTGCTCGAGCTGCTCCCGCGACGAGAGTGGGTCGCCGCATGCCGGTCGGGGGAAGGATTGGGAACGGGCCCTTCGGGGCCTCTTCCCCGGGCGTCGAACAGTCGACTCAGAACTGGTACAGCCAAGGGGAATTCGACTATTTAATTAAAACAAAGCATTGCGATGGTCCCTGCGGATGTTGACGCAAATCTGATTTCTGCCTAGTGCTCTGAATGTCAAAGTGAAGAAATTCAACCAAGTGTTGGATTGTTCACCCACCAATAGGGAACGTGAGCTGGGTTTAAACCGTCGTGAGACAGGTTAGTTTTACCCTACTGATGACAGTGTCGCAATAGTAATTCAACCTAGTACGAGAGGAACCGTTGATTCGCACAATTGGTCATCGCGCTTGGTTGAAAAGCCAGTGGCGCGAAGCTACCGTGCGTTGGATTATGACTGAATGCCTCTAAGTCAGAATCTGGGCTAGAAACGATGCGTACGCCCCTCGGCCAATTTGCCGACCAGTAGTAGGGCACCTAGGTCCCCCACAGGCACGTGCCGTTGGTGAACCCCGCGGGGCCGATGAACCTCGTGGGATGCCTTGAAGCGCAATTCCCCACTGGGCGGCGGGTAGAATCCTTTGCAGACGACTTAAATACACGACGCGGTATTGTAAGTGGCAGAGTGGCCTTGCTGCCACGATCCACTGAGATTTAGCCCCAACCGCTCCGATTCGTCCCTCCCCTCACCCCACCCTTGGTTTAGCCCAAGTCACCGAGGGGGTTATTGGGGCCGTGACTTAAACGGTTGGCGGGTTGCCAACAAGTGTCGCGAGAAACCAAGGATCAGGGGACGATTGTCCGAGTGCACGTGAATAGGTCAAGACGCCAGATCTGGTAACGTGTGGCTCAGCCCTGGGTCCACGTGGGCAAGTCTGGGAGCCCGACCGTGGGTCACGCGACTGAGCCGGTGAGGCAAGGAACCCAAGGAGCAAGGGTCGAGTCAACGAGTCCTGGTGCGGAAATCCCAAATCCCGGTGCAAGTGGTCGGTTCGTGATGCTCGATATGGCTCATTCGGTACGTAGTCCTGGTGCATCGGGCGCAGGTCCCCGGTGCACGTGATGCCTGATCAGGCTCGGTCGGTGCGGTCGGGAACCAAGGATGCATGGGTCTGGTGCACAGGGTACATGTCCCCGGTGTGGCTGAAAAATCATGAAAAATATCCACCTTCATGAAATGCCACGAGACAATGGAGGAACCTTTGGGATAACATTCTTAGCGTGCTTGCAAAAAAAACAACTCAAAATTCAATTTGTAGCTTAGTTTCCTTGTATCCAAATTGTCGCATATCCCTAATTTCGGTTGAAAAATCATGAAAAATCACCACCTTCATCAAATGCCATGAAACTTGGAGGAAACCATGGGAGTATTATAAGAATGGTGCCTGCAAAAAATCAGCTTAAAATTCGATGGCTAGACCCGTTTCCCATTTTTTAGGATTTGTTTCGGTTTTCTACTTTGAAAATTGATAAAAAAAAATGGTAAGGTGAAAAATTATGTAAATTTTTTGTCCCCTAGCTCCCATTTTTATAAGCATCCCTGCAACAAATCAGGCCAAAATTTGACCTCTAGCGTGGAAAAAAAGAGTATGTCTCCCCAGCAAAAAGGATGTCTTGTGCTGGAAAATGGGTCTTTGCATATTATGCTATTATAGGGGGGAGGTGCCTGGCTATTATATATATTATCTATAGTAGTAGTAGTAGTTGTTGTTGTAGTTGTAGCTGTTATCACGGTGACAACTAACTCCAACCACCGCTTAGATCGGCTTCTGTCGGTGCACGTGATGCCCGATCTGGCTCGGTCGTTGCGGAAAGGAACTAAGGGAACGAAGGAATGGTGCACCGCGCATGGGTCCCCGGGTGCACCGGGTGTCAGATCAGGCTCGGTTGATGCGGAAAGGAACCAAGGGAATGAGGGAATGGTGCACCGGGCACGGGTCCCTGGGTGCACCAGGTGCCAGATCTGGAAGGAACCAAGGGAACGAGGGAATGGTGCACCAGGCACGGGTCCCCGGGTGCACCAGGTGCCGGATCTGGCTCGGTCGGTGCGGAAAGGAACCAAGGGAACGAGGGAATGGTGCACCGGGCACGGGTCCCCGGGTGCACCAGATTCATGGTTTGGCTCGGTTTGGCTCGGTGTGGTGCACCAGATTCCTGACATGGCTCGGTGTGGTGCACCAGATTCCTTATTTGAATCGGTGTGGTGCACCAGATTCATGACTTTACCCAGTCTAGAGGTACACCAGGTGCCAGATCTGGCTCGGTCGGTGTGGAAAGGAACCAAGGGAACGAGGGAATGGTGCACCAGGCACGGGTCCCCGGGTGCACCAAGTGCCCGATCTGGCTCGGTCGGTGCGGAAAGGAACCAAGGGAACGAGGGAATGGTGCACCGGGAATGGGTCCCCGGGTGCACCAGATTCATGGTTTGGCTCGGTGTGGTGCACCAGATTCCTGACATGGCTCGGTGTGGTGCACCAGATTCCTGATTTGGATCGGTGTGGTGAACCAGATTCATGACTTGGCCCAGTCTAGAGCACCGGTCTGGTGCACCTGATTGATGGTTTGGCTCCATCTGGTGCACCAGATTCATGACTTGATCCGGTGTGGTGCACCGGATTGATGATTTGGCTCGATGTGGTGAACCAGATTCCAGACTTGGCTCGGTCTGGTGCACCAGATTCATGACTTGGCTCAGTCTGTGATCAGCCTCTGGCTCGACTAGTTTTATAACTAGTAAGACCATGGTTTTATTCGAGTTTAATCTCGTTTTTGCCCAAATTTGGATGTAATTGTCCTCAAGCAGCATTTTGAGTCTCTTAAGTAGTTTTAGGATATTTTAGCTAGTTTTGAGCCAAATAAAGTACTTACTGCTATCTCATGTTTTAGGTTAATAAGGAGAGCAAAAATAGAAGGAAACTTAGAAGCAGAAGCCATCACGGCCTGGCCGTGACACTGGTCACGGCCGTGATGAGCTACCCATGAAAGACAGAAAGCATCACGGCCTAGCCGTGATGCCCATCACGGGCGTGATGAGAAGACAATGAAGAACAGAATTGATCACAGCCTAGCCGTGATGGAGGTCACCGCCGTGACAAATCAGCACCCAAAGTCAGAATGCATCACGGCCTAGCCGTGATAGGCATCACGGCCGTGACAGACAAGAATTTGAATGTGCGCCCGTGGCAGAATTGGGCACGGCCTGACTGTGACGGCCATCACGATCGTGACGCGCGGCCACTCTATAAAACAGGAGCGCAGCAGACACAGAAGGATCCAATTTTCACTGTTTACAATTTATTTTTGAGGTTTTGTGTTACGTTTGTAATGGAGAACTAATTCCCTGAGATTAATCTGTTGTAATCGGTTTCCGCCGACACTTGAGGTTCTGTAATTCCCGGATCAATTTTCTTCTTCCTTTCAATATTATTCTGTATTCCTTGTTTGCTTAATTCAGGTAGTATAGAATAAGTATTGATTTGTTTCGATGATTCTATGTTCCTATACTTAATCGCGTTTGCTTAATTCGCGTGTGTTCAATCGTGTTTGCTTAATTCACGAGTGCTTCACCCGGTTTGCTTAATTCGGGAATTAGGAACATATATCACGTAATGTCAATTTCGCTTGTTAATTGATGCTACAATCGAAAAGGGATTAGAATCCGCTTAGGGATTGGAATTATATGAATCAATGATAGTGGGAAACCGAACAGTAGATTAATCCTTTTTAGCTTACTGATAAATCACTCGAATTGCCCTATTTTCTGCTCTGTTTTCTCAATCAAAATTCAATTCAACCCCCCCCCCCCCCAAAAAAAAAACTGATTTGAAGGTTAATAACAATCCAAGAGTCCTTGAGAGACGATACTCGAGTTGTCGCGCCTTAGCTACAGTTTTTAAACCACTCGTTCTTTTTGACCCGTGTGCGACAGCGTGTCAGTCTGGTGCACTAGATTCCCGACTTGGCTTGGTGTGGTGCACTGGATTCCTGGTTTGGCTCGGTGTGGTGCACCAGATTCCTGACTTCGCTCGGTATGGTGCACCAGATTCAAGACTTGGCGCGGTCAGGAGCACCAGATTCATGACTTGGTCCGGTCTGGTGCACCAGCTTCAGGGTTTGGCTCGGTCTGGTGCCCTTGATTCCTGACTTGGCTCTGTGTGGTGCACCAGAATCTGATTTGGCTCAGTGTGGTGCACCAGATTCCTGACTTGGCTCGGTCTAGTGCACCAATCTGGTGCACCTGATTCATGGTTTGGCTCCGTCTGGTGCACCAGATTCATGACTTGATCCAGTGTGGTGCACCAGATTCATGATTTGGCTCGGTGTGGTGTACCAGATTCCAGACTTGGCTCGGTCTGGTGCACCAGATTCCTGATTTGGCTCGGTGTGGTGCACCAGATTCATGACCTGGCGCGGTCTAGAGCACCGGTCTGGTGCACCTGATTCATGGTTTGGCTCCGTCTGGTGCACCGGATTCATGACTTGATCCGGTGTGGTGCACCAGATTCATGATTTGGCTCGATGTGGTGAACCAGATTCCAGACTTGGCTCGGTCTGGTGCACCAGATTCATTACTTGGCTCAGTCTGTGATCAGCCTCTGGCTCGACTAGTTTTATAACTAGTAAGACCATGGTTTTATTCGAGTTTAATCTCGTTTTTGCCCAAATTTGGATGTAATTGTCCTCAAGCAGCATTTTGAGTCTCTTAAGTAGTTTTAGGATATTTTAGCTAGTTTTGAGCCAAATAAAGTACTTACTGCTATCTCATGTTTCAAGTTAATAAGGAGAGCAAAAATAGAAGGAAACTTAGAAGCAGAAGCCATCACGGCCTGGCCGTGACACTGGTCACGGCCGTGATGAGCTACCCATGAAAGACAGAAAGCATCACGGCCTAGCCGTGATGCCCATCACGGGCGTGATGAGAAGACAATGAAGAACAGAATTGATCACAGCCTAGCCGTGATGGAGGTCACGGCCGTGACAGATCAGCACCCAAAGTCAGAATGCATCACGGCCTAGCCGTGACAGGCATCACGGCCTAGCCGTGACAGGCATCACGACCGTGACAGACAAGAATTTGAATGTGCGCCCGTGGCAGAATTGGGCACGACCTGACCGTGACAGCCATCACGGTCGTGACGCGCGGCCACTTTATAAAACATGAGCGCAGCAGACACGGAAGGATCCAATTTTCACTGTTTACAATTTATTTTTGAGGTTTTGTGTTACGTTTGTAATGGAGAACTAATTCCCTGAGATTAGTCTGTTGTAATCGGTTTCCGCCGACACTTGAGGTTTTGTAATTCCCGGATCAATTTTCTTCTTCCTTTCAATATTATTTTGTATTCCTTGTTTGCTTAATTCAGGTAGTATAGAATAAGTATTGATTTGTTTCGATGATTCTATGTTCCTACACTTAATCGCGTTTGCTTAATTCACATGTGTTCAATCGTGTTTGCTTAATTCACGAGTGCTTCACCCGGTTTGCTTAATTCGGGAATTAGGAACATATATCACGTAATGTCAATTTTGCTTGTTAATCGATGCTACAATCGAAAAGGGATTAGAATTCGCTTAGGGATTGGAATTATATGAATCAATGATAGTGGGAAACCAAATAGTAGATTAATCCTTTTTAGCTTACTGATAAATCACTCGAATTACCCTGTTTTCTCAATCAAAATTTAATCCAACCCCCCCCAAAATTGATTTGAAGGTTAATAACAATCCAAGAGTCCTTGAGAGACGATACTCGAGTTGTCGCGCCCTAGCTACAGTTTTTAAACCACTCGTTCTTTTTGACCCGTGTGCAACAGCGTGTCAGTCCGGTGCACTAGATTCCAGACTTGGCTTGGTGTGGTGCACCAGATTCCTGGTTTGGCTCGGTGTGGGGCACCAGATTCCTGACTTGGCTCGGTGTGGTTCACCAGATTCATGACTTGGCGCGGTCTGGAGCACCAGATTCATGACTTGGCTCGGTCTGGTGCACCAGATTCAGGGTTTGGCTCGGTCTGGTGCCCTTGATTCCTGACTTGGCTCGGTGTGGTGCACCAGATTCATGATTTGGCTCGGTATGGTGCACCAAATTCCTGACTTGGCTCGGTCTGGTGCACCAATCTGGTGCACCTGATTCATTCTTTGGCTCCGTCTGGTGCACCAGATTCATGACTTGATTAGGTGTGGTGCACAAGATTCATGATTTGGCTGGGTGTGGTGCACCAGATTCCAGACTTGGCTCGGTCTGGTGCACCAGATTCCTAATTTGGCTCGATGTGGTGCACCAGATTCATGACTTGGCGTGGTCTAGAGCACCGGTCTGGTGCACCTGATTCATGGTTTGGCTCCGTCTGGTGCACCAGATTCATGACTTGATCCGGTGTGGTGCACCAGATTCATGATTTGGCTCGGTGTGGTGCACCAGATTCCAGACTTGGCTCGGTCTGGTGCACCAGATTCCTAACTTGGCTCGGTGTGGTGCACCAGATTCCTGGTTTGGCTCGGTGTGGTGCACCAGATTCCTGACTTGGCTCGGTGTGGTGCACCAGATTCATGACTTGGCGCGGTCTGGAGCACCAGATTCATGACTTGGCCCGGTCTGGTGCACCAGATTCATGGTTTGACTCGGTGTGGAGCACCAGATTCCTGACTTGGCTCGGTGTGGTGCACCAGATTCATGGTTTGGCTCTGTATGGTGCCCCGGATTCATGACTTGGCTCGGTCTGGTGCACCAGATTCCTGATTTGGCTTGGTGTGGTGTACTAGATACCTGACTTGGCTCGGTCGGTGCGGACAGGAACCAAGGTTGCAAGGGTCTGGTGCACATGGCACTGACCGGTTGAAGGTGTTGGTGCTGGAAGATGGACGCTCATTTTGGGTGGCTAGTGACTCATGCACCAAGGTTGAAAGTGTTACATTGCATCACCCGTGACTCGTGCATGACCACCGTGCTCGGCACACGTCGCAGATGCACCGAGCACCGACGGGAAAATGTTGTGATACAAGCTTGAGAGCATTCCCCTGACCCCCCTAGAATTTTTAGAAGGCGTGGTGGAAATGCAAACCTGTAAACCAGGGTCCACCACATGTTTAAGTACGCTAGTATACCACATTTCGGCTAAAAGTTCCCAAAACTCCAACCCTTAAATGAAATGCAACGAAATTTGGAGGTAAAGCTGGAAATAATATAGCAAGAGTGCCTGCAAAAATTCAGGTCAAAATTCAATTTGTAGCCTAGGTTCCTTGTCGTCGAACTGTCGCATATCCCTGATTTCGGTTGAAAAATCATAAAAAATCACAACCTTCATGAAATGCCACGAAAGTATGTGGGCACCTTGGGAATATTATAAGTAGTGTGCCTGCAAAAAATAGCTCAAAATTCGATGGCTAGACCCATTTTCCATTTTTTGGGAATTGTTTCGGTTTTCCACTTTGAAAATTTATAAAAAAAAAATGGTATGGTGAAAAATTCTGTAAATTTTTCGTCCCCTAAATCCCATTTTAATAAGCATTCATGCAAAAGATCAGGCCAAAATTCGACCTCTAGCTTGGTAAAAAAGAGTATGTCTCCCCAGCAAAAAGGATGTCTTGTTCTGGAAAATGGGTCTTTGCATATTATGCTATTATAGGGGGGAAGAGGTGGCAGCCTAACCCTGACGTGGTGGCAAGCCTGGTGCACCATGGTCCCCCCCCCCCCAACACCCATGCAATGATCCCCAATATTGCACATCGACCTTGCCCACGGCATGGTAGGTGACTCGATCGGGTTATCTTCCGACCGACCGACTCCGTGGGCTGGGGCGCAGGCGGGCCGGGGGCGTACCCGAGAGGTGGGCCCGGGCGGGACCGGGAGGCGGGCGCAGGGAAAAATGTGGTCATCTGATTGGACAGTTTTTGTGGGGATTTTCCATGGTGTGTTGAGGATTCATCGGTGTGGCTCCTCGACCTTGATTGTGGATGGACGTTGTGTTAGGTTATGCCCTTCGGGGCGGATCCACAACATGAAGGTGCATCGGAAAGGATCCTCGTGCTATTGTTGGTTTTTAAAACTGTTGGCTTTCGATATTTATCAATTTCGTGGGGTACTCGATGGTGTGGTGAGGCTGTGGGCGTGCGGCTCCTCGACCTCGGTTGTGGATGGACGTGGTGTTAGGTGATGCCTTCTGGGGTGGAGCCGAAGCACCAAGAAACGGGTGATCGTCCTGAAGTTGCCTTGTGAGGGGGTGCATAAACACCAGATTGACTGAAGGCGCATCTGAAAGGATCCTCGCGATGTTGTTAGTTTTTAAAAATGTTGGCTTTCGATATTTATCAATTTCGTGGTGGGGTACTCGATGGTGTGGCGAGGTTGTGGGTGCGCGGCTCCTCGACCTTGGTTGTAGATGGACGTGGTGTTAGGTGATGCCTTCTGGGGCGGAGCCGAAGTACCATGAGACTGGTGATCGTCCTGAAGTGACCTTGTTAGGTGTGGCCAACACCAGATCGACTGAGGCGCATCGAAAATGATCGTCGTGATGTTTTTTGTTTTTAAAATTGTTGGCTTTCGATATTTATCAATTTCGTGGGGTTTTCGATGGTGTGGCGAGGTTGTGGGTGCCCGGCTCCTCGACCTTGGTTGTGGATGGACGTGGTGTTAGGTGATGCCTCTTGGGGCGGAGCCAAAGCACCAAGAGACGGGTGATCGTCTTGAAGTGGCCTTGTTAGGTGTGGCCAACACCAGATCGGCTCAAGGTGCATCGCAAGGGATCCTCGCGACGTTTTTTGTTTTTAAAAAATGTTGGCTTTCGATATTTATCAATTTTGTGGGGTACTCGATGGTGTGGCGAGGTTGTGGGTGCGTGGCTCCTCGACCTTGGTTGTCAATGGACGTGGTGTTAGGTGATGCCTTCTGGGGCGGAGCCGAAGCACCAAGAGACGGGTGTTCGTCCTGAAGTGACCTTGGATGGGGTGTCCAACACCAGATCGGCTGAAGGAGGATTAGAAAGGATCATCGCGATGTTTTTGGTTTTTAAAAATGTTGGCTTTCGATATTTATCAATTTCGTGGGGTACTCGATGGTGTGGTGAGGCTGTGGGTGCGCGGCTTCCCGACCTTGGCTATAGATGGACGTGGTGTGGGTGATGCCTTCCGTGGCGGAGCCGAAGGACCAACAGATGGGTGTTCGTCTTGAAGTGAACTTGGAAGGGGTGTCCAACACTAGATCGGCTGAAGGCCCATTAGAAAGGATCCTCGCGATGTTGTTGGTCAACCGATTTAAAAATGTTGCCTTCGGATATTGGTCGCGCCTGGCGATGCGGATGCGGTACTTCTCGTTGCTTCCATGTGCTTGCTTGCCGTTGGCAATGCAAGGCATGGTTCGTTCGGTTGTATTGTGTCTTGTAAACGTCATGGTGTGTGAGTGGTGGTCAGGATGTTTGTGCTGGCTGGCTCCATGCTCGTGGTCTTCGAACGGTCAGACAGAAATCCATGTCAGCTTCGCCTTGTGTTGCGGTGGCCTTGGCGTGTGTGTGGTTCCTGTGTTGCCTACCCATTTGGCGGTATTCATGTGCCTCGTAAGACTCGGTCCATCTAGGCTTCCTTTGTGAGGTTTAGTGGATTTGAAAGTAGTACTAATGTTTCGCTTGTGTTGTGTGTTGTATAGCTCACGTGGTCATTGGTATCTACTGTTCTCCTGGATGCGGTGCATGTGGCTAACGTGGGCTCTGGATTATGCCCCGTCGAGTCCCTCGGAATATTATCGTTTGCCATGAACGACGCTTGCCGTGGTGCCTGGGTTGCTTTTCCGCTTGCGGTGACGACACTTGCACTTCGGGCATAGTTTTTGGTGGATGCTACCAAGGTTGTTCCTGCCAGTAGTCATATGCTTATCTCAAAGATTAAGTCATGCATGTGTAAGTATGAACAAATTCAGTTGTTCGACGCAGGCTCTGCCTGTTGCTTTGATGATTCATGATAACTCGTCCGATCGCACGACCCTTGTGCTGGCGACGCATTATTCAAATTTCTGCCATATCAACTTTCGATGGTAGGATAGTGGCCTTCCACGGTGGTGATGGGTGATGGAGAATTAGGGTTCGATTCCGAAGAGGGAGCCTGAGAAACGGCTACCACATCCAAGGAAGGCAGCAGGCACGCAAATTACCCAATCTTGACACAGGGAGGTAGTGACAATAAATAACAATGTCGGGCTCATTGAGTCTAGTAATTGGAATGAGTACAATCCAAATCGCTTAACGAGGATCCATTGGAGGGCAAGTCTGATGCCAACAGCCGCGGTAATTCCAACTCTAATAGCATATATTTAAGTTGTTGCAATTAAAAAACTCGTAGTTGGGGGTTGGGTCGATCGGTCCACCTCTGGTGTGCACCGGTCGGCTCGTCCCTTCTTCCGGCGATGTCCCCCAAGTGTTGGGAGGTGCCCTCCTCGTGCGAGCCCATCCTGGCGCATTAAAAAAACCCCGGCGCCGAATGCGCCAAGGAAATCGAGATTGTCTAGCACATCCCCCGTCGGCACCGGAGATGGTGCCCGTGTGGTGGCGTTGCGACACATGTATCCAAAAGACTCTCGGCAACGGATATCTCGGCTCTTGCATCGATGAAGAATGTAGCGAAATACGATACTTGGTGTGAATTGCAGAATCCCGTGAACCATCAAGTCTTTGAACGCAAGTTGTACCCGAAGCCATTAGTCCGAGGGCACGCCTGCCTGGGTGTCGCACATCGTTGCCCCAATGCCTCAACCCTATTGCTAGGCATAGTAAAGGGGTGAATGTTGGCTTCCCGGGAGCGATGCCTCACGGTTGACTGAAAATTGAGTTCGTGGTGGAGTGCGCCGCGATGGATGGTGGTTGAGTAAAAGCTCGAGACCAATCGTGTGTGTCACCCCTACCGGATTTGGGATTCTTTGACCCATGAGCGGTCGTTGGCTGCCCACGACAGGACCTCAGGTCAGGCGGGGCTACCCGCTGAGTGTAAGCATATCAATAAGCAGAGGAAAAGAAACTAACAAAGATT
>JAUPTC010001318.1:0-25393 GCA_030762895.1 Sophora flavescens
GTAAAATCCGTCTTAAGGCACAATCCAATTTCATCGTGACTAATCATTTTTTTGATTGATTTTAGTATATTTTGAAACAAACAAAATGAGAAAAATATCTTATATGTCTATCAAATATGCTTCTAAAATAGCAAAAATAAAAAACTATTTAAAGAATTATTTTGAATTAATTTCATAATATAATCCTAATCTTAAACCAAGTGACTTCAAGCTGGTAAAGTTATATGACCAGGTGGTGTCTTGTGCTAACTTCAGTTAATCCCTTCCCATGACAAAAACTTTTTACAATCGTATTCCATTGGCCCATTTGGAAGTCACGCGGATCGTTACGTAAAATATTTGACAGCCGTTGATAAGATCGAATCGTACGTCCAGAATTCGTTTACCTACACATCCATAGAGTCCCCTCTCGCTGTCCGAAGCTCCATAAATCCAAATCCCTGCCCACGGATCTCTCTCACCAACACCTTTCTCTTTTCAAACACTGCTTCTTCTTTTCTTCTCCTCTCTCTCTCTCTCTCTAAAAATCTCAGTTAATTTTTCGACGATGGATACCGGTGGCGGCAAGGTGAAGAAGGGCGTCGGAGGGTGACAAGAAGAAGAAGAGAAACAAGAAGAGCATTGAGACATACAAGATTTACATATTCAAGGTTCTGATGCAGGTTCACCCAGACCTTGGGATAAGCAGCAAGGCCATAGGGATAATGAACAACTTCATCAACGATATCGTCATCAACGAGAAGCTTGCTCAGGAATCTTCATCAACGATATCGTTGATGAAGCTGTTCATTATCCCTATCGCCTTGAGAAAGAGTTGTGTGTTGATTTCAAGTGTTGATTGGTTTGGGAATTCAAAATTGCCAAAATTATGGTATTACACTGTTATCTCTATCATTATTTTATCGTATATTATTATCTCAAATTATCAAGATTTTAGCATGATCTATCTTTTTATCATTATACCAAATTTCATTATTTCTCATGATATACAATTCGGTGTAAACTGGATTGAAGTCAAGTTACCATCTATTTCGTGAAAATAAATTTTAGTGCAGGAACCTAGGTTTTACTCATCACAGTCCCAGGATAAGTGAAGTGGATTTGTTTTCGTGAAAATAATTTATTTAATTTTGTTATATTTTGCTACTTGCTTACACTTAACATTTGTAAGTATATAAAATATGACATTATCTCTATCGTTATCTTTTTGTTATTTTCTCCATAACTTATTTCATCATAGAAGTTAATATGATAGTCTCTTGTCCTATATAATATAATAATCTTTTAGGAAATTATTGTATTTTATTTTATCTAATCTGATAATCTCCTACCCTATCTAATCTGATAATCTATTATGAGATTATTGTATCTTATCCTATCTAATATGATCACCTCTTATTAGAATTTAAATTTAAAATTGAATTTAAGTGGATTCATTTTGTCTTATGATATCTTATCATATGACCCCTATAGGTTAAATAAGCTATTTTGATATTTAAATTAAATTATTTACCTACGACTTTCTCTATTTTAAAGCATATCACTATAGCATAAAGATAATAAGATTAAATTTGGTATAATGATAAAAAGATAGATCATGCTAAAATCTTGATAATTTGAGATAATAATATACGATAAAATAATGATAGAGATAATGAGTGTAATACCATAATTACCTTTGTGCAAATTACCTTTGTGTTTACATTACATTTCATAACTAGCAATAGCATATACAATTAGGCTATTAGCCCATAATAATATGTCATCACCGAGAGTTCATACATCCGCATAAATATTCGTTTAATAGTAAGAAGATTATAGTATATACCATTACCATATCCAAAGATTCTGACAACGAAATCAAATGGCACTTATATCATCACAATACGTTATTACCAAAGAAGAGGATACAGATCGACATAATGATATATTCAACATACCATATCTCGCGAATTGATCACATTGTTATTGGTAGCTTTTGAAATGCAACAGATCAACATTATATCATGATGAAAAGTTTTAAACAGATGCTAGACAAAATTATGGTAGCACTGCAAAAGGGTGTACAATATATCAAACATAAAAAGCTCAGAATCTCTAGTAAGCAACCATAACTCCCTTACAAATGTTTCATACAACTGCATTCACAGAGAAAACATTTTTTTTCAATAGAGGAGCAAGGATCGTCAATCTCATATTCTGTTCCTATATATAGATTGCCACTGCCAAAGGATCTTCAGTCGCCCAAATGATCAAACAAGTCCAGCGACTTGCAATTGTCATTGGTTGATCACGAGCTCCGTGTCATCATCATCTTCTTCGCTATCAATAATCGTGCAGCTGCGTGTGCATGGCTGCTATCCGAATTTCCATCTTGAACTGCAAATTGAACACCAAGCTAACCAATTATATATGGAGAGCAAGACCATGAATTGATGATTGCTTAAAGAGAACAATGGAGGGGTAGTTTTCTGAACTATAAAGAGAAGGTATTCCCTTTTGGTGGGAATGGGGTGGGGACATAGACAAAGGATATTCTATGGCATATGCTTGGAGCATTAACTTGCTGGCCCTTTCTTTTTTTCAATATATGCTTTTGGAATCTTTTCCATGAATTAATATAAATATATTGTTGAATGTGGATGTACCTACAGGTCGCAATTGTTTGCCAAGCTTTTCTTTTTATTTTAAAGAATATGGCTTTGTGTTCACTATGAAATATGTATTCCTCATGCGATTGGAGTTGTCGTTGAATTTGCTACTTAATTAAATCGTAGCCTCAAAAAACAGAAAAATGACAAAATGATAAAGCCAAAAATGGGTCCTCTCATTCTCCTTGCTAAATAGGAAAGATAGTTCTTTGGGGTCCGGATACCAATTGATTAGTGGCACACGGCACACATCAGTTGGATAAGGCACATACCAAGTCAAGTAGGAAGGATTCTATGAATCAACATATTGAAAGCACATATAAAGTATAAGTAATATATATTAAGATTTAAGATTCAACTCAGTTGAGGGAGTGTGCTGATTTGTATAATAAATTTGGGGTTATTTTATTGTTTAAAATGTCTAGATAATTTATACTCAAGTGTCCCGACTCATATATATTTTAATTATATTTATTTTGTCATATGTGAGACTTTATCTTCTAATATTTCCCATTTTAAGCCCAATTGGTACCCGGTCATTGAGCCTTTTTTGAGCCTCCGAAGCTTCAAGTCCTTTTTTTTTTACCGGGGCTTATGGCGTCTCTCCATCGGTCCTTGTCCGCCAAGCCCCTCAGACGATGATCTGGACCCTTGATTTAATCCAACGGCCAAAATTAAAAAGCATAAAGTAACATTAAAAAAATATTTTTAATATTAGAAAGTTTAAAAAATTAAGGCTTGAATCCCTAATCAGAACCATCGATACCCACTCCCCCACACACCCCAACCCAACAACTCTGCCCCTTGCCCCCCGCCAACCATAGAACGATGTCGCCTCCATCATCCCTAATAAGCAATGGACTCATACAAAATAAGCGCATGTCGGGAAGTTGGACATGCGCAGACCGGCGCAAGGGATGATGGAGGCGGTGTGGCGGCGGTGTTCGGTGGTGGACGTTGGGCAAAGGGCGGAGTTGTTGGGGAAGGGTGTGAGGGGGGGATGGGTATCGTTTGTTCAGAAGAGGATTAGGATTCAACCCTTAATTTTTTAAAACTTTCTAATATTAAAAATATTTTTAATGTTATTTTGATGCTTTTTAATTTTGGCCGTTGGATGAAATCAAGGGTCCAAATCATTCTTTGGAGGGGCTTCTTTGGAGAAGGACATGATGGAGAGAAGCCGGATCCATAATCCTGAGGCTAGCGTAGAATTTCAAAGAACATTCATTCTATCAAATGAACACAATGAGGCCGCTGTTGTTTCTTCGAGGTCCCTTCATATTGTGAACTTGAATTTGCAAACCCAAAAATTTAGCAAAAGCCTTGCATGGTTGCATGAAACGATAGTGGGTATAATTTATATGTACTTTAGAAACACTTGAAACATGATGAGATAGGAAATAATCACATTCATTGTTGGGGAGAAAGGTTTAACACACACACTCAGAAGAGAATTGGTAAGCAAAAGTGAGAGAGAGAGGTTTTTGTTTTTCTGAATATGCACTCTGTATATTCATCAATCTGAATTGCCTCAATACAATGTAGTTCTATTTATGGACTACCATATATTCTTTATTTGGACTCTACTATCAACTAACTAACTGATTTCGGTTACAAAGATATCAGCTAGTTGCACCAAACTAACTAACTCATTCCTATCTACATTTACGTTTGCATTTGCATTACAATTCTACATCTACATTTGCATTACAGAATAACACTTCCCCTTAATGCAAATTATCTAAGGAAACAACACCTAGCATTTCCCTTGGCTTTCTAAAACGATCAGTCATTACTGACTTTGTTAGAACATCAGCAACTTGGAGTTCTGTATAGCAATAAACCAGCTTGATCCTTTCCTTGTTCACCTGGTCCCTCAGGAAATGGAACCTCGTTTCAATGTGCTTGCTTCTACCATGCGCTACTGGATTCTTGGCTAGACTTATGGAAGACTTGTTGTCAACAAAGAGTTGAATTGGTTTCCTGTAACTGATCTGCATTTCATCCAGCAAGGATTCCAGTCAGAGAGCCTGACAAGCTGCATTAGAAGCAGCTATGTATTCTGCTTCACAAGAAGAGAGGGCCACCACATTTTGTTTTCGAGAGCTCCATGAAATTGGACTATTCTGGAACTTAGATAGATACCATGAGGTGCTTTTCCTTTCAACCTTATCACCACACCAATCTGAATCTGACCAAGCTTCAAGTTCTTCCTCAATCTGCCCTGCTCCTTTAGGAAATAGAACTCCAAAGTTGATAGTCCCTTTCACATATCTCAATAGTCTTTTAGCTGCAGCCATATGTGAAACTCTAGGATCACTCATAAATCTACTGATCAAGCCAACACCATAGCAGATATCTAGCCTGCTATTGCATAAGAACCTGAGGGAGCCTACAATTTGCTTGTAGAGGATGCTGTCAACACATTTCTCAGCTTCACCCTTCTGCAGCTTTACATTTGTTTCCACTGGAGTCACTGCCTCATTACAAGTGTCCATCTGAAACCTCTTAAGTATCTCTTGAGTGTACTTTCTCTGATGTAGAATGATGCCACTGCTCGTGATTTCTATCTCCATTCCTAGGAAATAAGTGAGGATTCCTAGGTCTGTCAATGCAAACTCCAAGTGCATACTCCTTTTGAACTTGTTAATTTCAGTTGAATCACTTCTTGTTACAAGTAGATCATCTACATAGAGACAAACTAGGATCAGGCCAGCACCATTTCTGTTCTTCACATACACACCAAACTCCACAGAACACTTTGAGAATCCTTGCTTCAACAGAAATGCATGAATTATTTTGTTCCAAGCCCGAGGGGCTTGTTTCAAGCCATATAAGGCTTTGTGGAACTTATACACCCTACTTTCCTTCCCTTTTACCTCAAAACCAGGTGGTTGTAGTACATAGACTTCCTCTTTTAGTGGACCATTGAGGAATGCAGATTTTACATCTATTTGGAACAATGGCCACTCTTTTGAGCTTGCAATGGCAATGATAAGCCTTATTGTCTCAACCCTTGCCCCTTTGGTGCAAACACTTATGTATAATCCACTCCAGACTTTCTCGCAAAAATCCCTTTGCTACTAATCTAGCCTTGTGCTTGGGTATTGAACCATCGGCTTTAGTTTCACCTTGAAAATCCACTTGATGACAATTGGATTCTTTTAGGTGGAAGTTCGAAGATCCCATGTATGGTTCCTCTCTATTGCATTAATCACTTCCTTCATTGCATTCTGCCATACCTCTTCATTGATTGCTTGTTCCCAGTTCAGTGGTTCTATGTCTACAAAGAAAGCAAGGTGAACTAATTCACCTTCTGCTGTGATTTCCTAATCAGTGAACACCTCATAGTCTACCAGTCTCATTGGTGGTGCTCTATTCCTTTGTGGCCTACTGTTCTGGATTTGGTCTTTTACTGAACTATCTTCACTTAACTGAGGTAATTGATGATCTGAATCAAGTGAGTGTAGGATACCGACTTTCATCCCACCATTGTGTTCCTTCCAATTCCAGGTTGCCTTCTCATCAATAACCACATCTCTGCTGATAACAACCTTTTTCAAGCAAGGATTGTACAATTTGTAGGCACCAGTGGGATGGTATCCTAATAGAACCATGGCTTCACTTTTATCATCTACTTTTCTCCTCATTTGGTCTGGAACATGTCTAAAGCATAAGGATCCAAAGATCCTCAGATGTTCAACTCTAGGCTTACTTCCTGTCCAAGCTTCCTCTGGAGTCACATTCTCCATTCTTTTAGTGGGGCATCTATTAAGGACATAAGCTGCAGTAGACACGGCTTCACCCCAATAACACTGTGGCATCTCCTTTCCTTTCAGCATGCACCTTGCCATATTCATCAGAGTTCTATTTCTTCTTTCAGCAAGGCCATTGTGTTGAGGTGTATAAGGGGCAGTTACCTCATGCACAGTGCCTTGTTTTTTCTGAAAATGCTCAAAATCCTCGAATTGTATTCTCCTCCACCATCGAGTTCTAAGAATTTTGATAGCTTTTCCACTGTCTTTCAACTAAGGCAAGTAAACTTCTTAAACACATTAAATACTTCATGCTTTTCCTTAATCAAGTACAGCCATAGTTTTCTAGTGAACTCATCTGCAAAGGTTACAAAGTACTGTTTCCACCAAGAGTTGGTGTCTCAATAGGGACCCTGGACATCCGAGTGGACAACTCCCAAGGCATCAAGTGGCTCTTTCAGTGCAGAGACTTCTTGAATGCAGTTCTTGGTTGCTTGCCCATCAAGTATCCTTCACACACCTTTTACGGCTGTTTGATTAGAGGAATTCCTTGCACCATATGCTTCTTTGCCTAAGCTGGTTTAGACTTTTGAAGTTGAGATGTCCAAACCTAGTAGTGCCATAACCAGTTTTCATCTCCAATTAAAGTGGTTGAGAGGCATTGAATTGCCGAAGCATTCATATCAATCTTGAATGTTCTGTTCTTTGATAGTGGAGCTCTAATCACTAATCTTCCTTTTGTATCAAAGACTTCAATGAGATTCTGCATCATTTTCATTGTGAAGTCGTTTTCTAGCAATTGTCCAAGGCTCAACAAGTTGCTTTTCATTGAGGGAACATACAACACATCAGTTATATATGCAGATCTGCCATCTCTTCTTTTGATCAAGATTTTCCCAATTCCCTCGGCTACTGCAGTACTATTATCTGCAAATCTAACTTTATTCTTGACACTACAATCAAGATCAATCAGCCAATCTTTCTGACCTGTCATGTGGTTAGAGCACCCTGTGTCAAGATACCAAGACGCATTGCTCTCTCCTTCTGTGTTGGTTGTCACCATCAACAACACTTGGTCAAAATCTGAGCCATCATCATGAGCAACATAAGCCTCATCATTATCTGATCTTGACCTCTCTACCTTTCCGTTTCTGCATTCTCTTGCAAAATGCCCCTATTTGTTGCAGTTGAAGCACTGAACCTTTTTTCTATCAAATTTCCTCTTTCCACCTCTGCCTCTGCTTGAGCTTCCTCCCCTTCTTTTACTATCTTGCTCTCCTTGCTCGTGAGATGAAGTTTGATCCCATTTCAAAGAGTTGTTGCCAAAACCAGAACCTCCATCTCTATTGGACTTCACCTTACCTCCTTTTCCTTTCTTTCCTTTTCTGTAATCAGCATTCCCTTTCTTGGACATCTGAGCCTGCAGAGCCTGATCTGGTTCTTTCACTCTAGATCTTTCATTCAATCTCTGCTCATGTGCCTCTAATGAGTTCAGCAGCTTCTCTACCTTCATATTCTCCAAGTCCTTAGACTCTTCTATTGCAACCACTATATGATCAAACTTAGTGGTAAGAGTTCTCAGGATCTTTTCAACCATTTGCTGATCAGAAATTGTAACTCCACATGTTTTCATCTAGTTCACAAGCAGTTGTAGCCTATTGAAATACTCAGCTACTGATTCTTGTTCAAACATAGACAACAACTCGTATTGTCTTCCGAGAGACTGCAATCTTACTTTCTTGGTCTTCTCAACACCTCCATAAGCCTTCTGCAAAATATCCCAAGCCTCCTTGGCTGTTTTGGCTTTGGAGATCTTTTCGAAGTTGACAAGATCAACACATTGATGAAGAAAGCACTTAGCCTTGTAGTCTTTCTTCTTGGCAGCTGCATCATCTTTCTCTGAAACACCTTCTTTCACGATATCCAGGATTTCTTGGAAGCCAAGAATGGCTTCGATCCTTACAACCCAATGGTCATAATTTTTGCCATCCAGAATTGGCAAACTGGAAAGAAAGCTTCCATTTCCTCAATTCGATGACGCCATGATCACCTTTTCCTCCTTCACAGGTCCCTGACCTTACTAGATACCAAACTGTTGGGGAGAAAGGTTTAACACACACACTCAGAAGAGAATTGATAAGCAAGAGTGAGAGAGAGAGAGAGAGAGAGGTTTTTGTTTTTCTAAATATGCACTCTGTATATTCATCAATCTGAATTGCCTCAATACATTGTATTTCTATTTATAAACTACCATATATTCTTTATTTGGACTCTACTATCAACTAACTAACTGATTTCGGCTACAAAGATATCAGCTAGTTGCACCAAACTAACTAACTCATTCCCATCTACATTTACGTTTGCATTTGCATTACAATTCGACATCTACATTTGCATTACAGAATAACATTCATCACTTTTCTAAATAACCAGAATCCAAATACTAAACCATCAAAGCTAACGACACTTGCAACCATGAAGATTACATATAGTAGCCCTTTCTACCACCATTTATATATGCCAAATAGGTTTACATAATAAAAATTCAACAATCAGATGACATATGGTCCAGATCAAAAATTGTTTCTTGTACACTAAAACATACATGTCACAATCAAGTAATTGAAAGTATTCAAACATATTTCAAAAGAAAAAAGCTACTAGATTCCCTTTTGAATTGGGATTTAGTATATTTTTTGATTAATTAAGCAACAACAATATATGCTATAGCCACTTCCACGTAAAACATGGCTCAAAATTTTGAATAGTCCGATTGCCATCCATGGGTGTTAGTATATGATCATTCATGTCAACATGTCACCATATAATTTAATGAACACGTAAATTATTGATTGGGTCATAATTATTTTCTTCTATAAAGTGTCGGACTTTAAAATATCATAAATGATAGAAGTTTCACTTATCTTTAACCCAGCAAAGGATGTCCTCGGGATATATATAATGTTGTTTAATAGTGCTGACAAATGCTCGTATCCAACAGACGATTGTCCTCAGGATATCTTGAAGTCACGGTGTTCTCCAACTCGGAATCTCAGATCCGATGTCAACAAACACAGCCTTAATGAGAAAAATACCACTAAGAGTTGCACTTGTTAGGATTGTAAAGTTAGTTAGTTATTTTCGTTAGTAAAAGTTAGTTAGTAGTTTTCTGTTGTACCAAATATAGAATCGTAAAGTGCCTTATATAAGGCAATCAGTCTTCAATAAAATTCAGTCTAGTCATTCACATTTTTCATAGCCTTAACAATTGGTACCAGAGCTCCTCACGGGGCCTGACACAAATTGCAATTTCTGTTTGAAATAAAGAAAGAAAGGAGAGTGAAGTGCAAGAAAGCATGACGGATAAAGTCGATAGTAATTTTGTGCAGCCTGCGATTCCAAGGTTTGATGGTCACTATGATCATTGGGCAATGCTGATGGAGAATCTCCTCAGATCAAAGGAGTATTGAAATCTGGTGGAGAATGGAATACATGCGGCTCCAGAAAGAGCAACTCCAGAACAGTTGAAGACTATGGAAGAGAGTAGGATGAAAGACTTGAAGGTCAAGAACTACCTTTTCCAAGCCATAGATAGGAGCATCATTGAGACAGTTCTCAAGAGACACGACTAAAGATATCTGGGACTCAATGAAGCAGAAGTATCAAGGCTCTACAAAGTTCTTATTTTTATCATGCAAATTTTCAATTAAATGACTTTTAGAATCAAAGCTAACCATGTTACCGTTGTCACAAAGTTGACTTATGCTTAGGAGGTTGTGCTTTAGTCCTTCCACAAAAAGTACATTATCAATTGATGTTGTCGGACTTTTACCAACACTTCCAATCCCAAGAATTTGCCCTTTGTTATTGTCACCATATGTCACATGTCCTCCAACTTTTGGTGTGAAGGATGTGAACTTGCTAATGTCTCCCGTCATATGCTTAGAGCGCTACTGTCAAGGTACCAATTTGTAGTCTTGGCTTTCAAGCATACCTACAAAACAACAATTATATTTTGTTTTTAGGTACCCAAATTTTATTGGGTCCTTGGTTGTTAGTGCCATATGATGTTCCCTTAGGAACCCATTTTTTCTTTTCATTCTCCTTTCTCATATTACAAGTTGATCCGGTATGCCCTTTTCTAGCACAATAATAACATTTGATGAAAGGACTAATGAGATGTATGAGTAGGCCCAAATGTTTTTCTTCAAAAGGATTTTCCATGATCATTGAAGCTATATCCTAAGCCAGCCTTATCATATACACCTTTTTGGATTCCCAAAAGAACATTCAAGTTATCTCTACCATTGGTGAATTTTTCAAGAGTGATCTTCAAGTCATTTACTTGTTTTTCATATTCACTGCTCTTTTTACATGTAAAATTTCCTAGAGTATATCCAATGCTATAGTTTTCCTTCTTTAATTCCAACCTTTCTTTTGTTAAAGTAATTAATTGGTTTTGCAAATAATTAACCTTTTTCTTGGATTTTTCTAATGCCTTAGCCAATCTCATAGAGTCATTGTGTAGTTCAAGAAAGGCATCATGCAATGCATTATTGATAGTGTGATTTTACATGATGTTTGCTGTACACTTTTGCATGCATTTTCATATAGATTAGGCATTCTTTAGTTGAGTTTTATTAGATTTTCCCTTGGAGCGGGTGAAGCGGTTTTACGTGTGTTGTTTTGCAGAAATTGAAGGAAAGCGTGCATATTTGGCTATTATGAAGCTTGGATGAATTTGGAGCTTGAAAAGAGAAGAAAGTGAGCCAAGCGGGAGTCGAAGATTCACCCATGGCTGGATTCGCCTCGCGACCACGAAGTATTGTTCCGAAACTACAAGTCTTTACGGTTCGCCTCGCGAACCTTGTCTCGCCTCATGAGTCCGGAAACCAAGCCATCACGCGCCATCCCCTGATGCTCCTCACGGGCATATTGGAGAAGAAATTTATGGCCTCGCGTCGCGAGTAGTGTCTCGCCTCGCGAGAGTTCAGGAATGTGAAACAGCAGATTTTTAGTATTCGCCTCGCGAGAGTACATTCGCCTCGCGAGCCAGCGCAGAACTGATTGGTGTAAGTTGCTGTTTTAGAGCAGAATGGGGAGTGTTTTTAGAGTTGGACAGTTTTGGAGGCAGACTTGGAGGCTGCGGCCAGAAGAGGGTTGAATCCCTGAAGGGGATGTTTTCCTTGCTCTGGGACTGAAAGAAGAGTGGAGAATCCTCCTATGGAGTTTGCTTCATCCCTTCTCTCTTTCTCTTTGTATTCTCTGTTTATGAGTTGTTAAATCCCTGTTGTTGGGATTAGATGTAGCCAAACTGATTGATTATGTATTTATCTTGACTGATTATTCTATGTTCATGTCTTCATATTAGTGGTTATTTTTCTGTGCTTAATGCTTGTTGTGGCTAGCACCCCTATGACTCGATTTGTGTTTTAGTATGTAATGGAGGCGTTCATATTAGAGCAGGAATTGAATTTAATCACCTAGTAACCCTTTCGTCTAGAGATGGAGTTTGGTTTGCTAGTAATCGCGTAATCCCTAATCCTAATGCAATTTCATTAATCTAGGTCACCTAAGAGATTAGGGTCTATTAGTGGAATTAGGCTCTTGTCATCCGAGAGATCGGGGCTTGAGTAGTTTAGTGGATTGATTTTAATATCTGAAGCATGAATGGGAGGTATCTAGTCCTGATATTGCATGAGATAGAGGTTTGGTGAAGTCTGATCCCAACATATCATTTACACTCCAAGTGTTCGATAAAAAGACAAAAAGAATTTATTTCTTTTCTTTTGTTTATTTTGATTTCTCTTGATTAATAGTTTAGTCTAGTTAGTTGTTGAGTTTGTGAATTGGTAGTTGACATCCAATCCCTGTGGATACGATAAACCGGTCTTACCACCGTATTACTTGCACGTCTGGGTATACTTGCCCAGATTCGTCCAACAATTATATGAGCAAGAAGAAGAAGAAGAGTTAGAGGTTACCTCATCATCGCTTTCGTGGCCAGCCATGAGACATAAGTTAGCTTCCTCATTGTCTGAATCATCGGTAGTATCCAAATCATTTTCATCCCAAGGTATTTAAGCTCTTCTAGGTTTGTTTTCCTTCTTTTCTTTTCTTTCGAATTTGTCCTTCTTTTGTAATTTAGGACAATCATACCTCATGTGACCGGGCTTTCCACATTCATAGCAAGTATGTGTGGAGCTTGGACCATCTCCCTTATTGAAACTCTTTTTGGGAAAGGTTGATGATCTTCTTGAGTTAGCTTTCTTTTCACAAATCTTTTGAATTTCTTTACTAGCATTCCCATTTCATCATCTGAAGCGTCTTCCTCTTCTTCATCTTTTTCACTCTCTTCCTCATTTTTGGAGGAGGATGCTTTCAAGTGTAGGCTCTTCTTTTTCTTGTCTTTTTCTTCGTGTTCAGACAGCTGACTAAGTTCTAGTTCATGCTCTTGTAATTTTCCAAATAGTGTCGCTAAGTTCATTGTGGTGAGATCTTTAAATTCAACAATTCTTTGTCACCTTCGGCTGCCATTCCCTGCTCAAACAACGTAGAACTTTGTTAATTAAATCTTCATTATCAATATTCTTACCCAGACCAGCAAGCTGGTTCACAATGTGAGTGAAGCGTTTCTGCATGTCTTGGATGGATTCTCCTTGCTTCATCATGAACAGCTCGTATTCTCTTATCAGAGTGTTTGTCCTTGCGCGCTTGACTTCACTCATTCCTTCATGAGTGACTTGAAGCGTATCCCACATTTCTTTGGCCGTCTTGCAATTTGAGACCCTGAAAAATTCTCCCCTACTCAAAGCAGATGTTATCATATTTCTAGCACGTAAATTTAATTGTACTTTCTTTTTCTCATCCTCGGTTTGTTCACTTCTAGGCTTAATAACGAGACTTACCATCTACATTTTCATAGGGACAAAAGGTCCATTTTCAATAGCATCCCACACATCATAATCTTGTGCTTGAATAAAAATTATCATGCGTTCTTTCCAATATGCATATTCTTCACCATTAAAGGCGGGGTTTGCCAAGGGAGGCTCCTTGGGTAGGAAGTCATTCGAAGCCATTTCTCTTGAAGGCTGCTAAGCTCTTTATGCAAGTCTAGCTACGATGCCACTTGTTGGAATATGTGGCTTCGACTCAAGAGGGGAGGGTGAATTGAGTCTACAAATTTCTTTTAATTTTTCAACAAAATTTTTTTTAACAAAATTTATCACGCAATCAATTATATAAAAGTAAATTAAAAGAGAGGTAAAGAGAATACTTGCGCGATGATTTTATCTTGGTTCACCCACCAACCACCGAGTGACCTACGTCCAGTCCGCTCCACTGTGGGATTTTCTTCCACTAACAAACAAGCTTATAACTGGTGCTTGCAACATTTGTACACAACAGAGCCCTTCTCACTAGGGATACCCCACCCTTGTGTAGAAGCCTCAATCACAACAAGAGAGGATACCACACCCTCACACAAAGTTTCAGCAAAGGAAGAACAATATGATACACTCTTCTAGTGCAGATAATTACAACTTGAAGCACTATGAGTATGATGATAATAACACAATTTGGCTCCCAAATAATTTTCAGATCTAAATGTATTTTTCATGTATTCTCTTCTCTTATGAATTTTCAACACAAACCACGTTTATAGCCTTTTGAAAATATGACCGTTGCACCTCAAATAAGGAAAGGACTTATGTCATTGAAAGCTAGCCGTTGCACCATTAAATTTAATGTGCAAATCAATTGGGTGGTTTAAAAAAAAACAATTTTCACATGTCAAAATGGCGGTTCATGCCTTGAGATATGCATACTGATTACAATTCCAATTTCACGCACTGAAGCTTTCTTACTCAAGATCAATATCATTTAATTACAAAAAGAAAGCTTTACGTTGAACCCAAGTTTCACATATATATGTAAAGAACAATATACTATTATTTGGGTCATATTCAGCTATAAGGAAGATGCACCGTTTGAAAGTTGAATTGAAAATTAATTGATATTAATGCCTATAATGATTTTGAAATCATCCGTAATTTGAAAACTAATTTTATGAAAGTGGTCATTATTGAACAAATTACCGTTGCCAATCAATTGGCAATATTTAGTCAATCAATTTATTTCATTCCAAACTCAATTAATCACGTTTTTTAATTGAGAGGAAAACTAGTCAATTGAAAATAAAATCTCAATCATAATTAAATTAAATCAAAGGCTCAAGCGGTTGAAGCTTTAGTGCAAATCATTTTTTATAAGATTGACAAAAATTTTCCATTTGCTATATATTTTATGTTGACCAAACTCTGCACACGGTTTGAAAAAGGGAAAAATTGATCATTTCAATTGAAATTGCATCATTTTGAAATTGCACTATTTGATATGCTGCAACGTATTAAATAAATTGATTGCACCTTGAAAATTAATAATTGCATGTGATTGAAAACTGATTTTATATTTTGAAAAACTCAATCTATTTTTTTTTGTTAAATCGATTTCTATTTATTATTTTAATTTAAAATCAATTTAAAAAATACTTTGTTAATCAAAAGCTAATTAAAAACCTTTTATCCAAAAGTGTAGTGTTTTAGTTAAATTGATTAAATGAGCCAAAGTGAGTTTTAACCATCATTCCCTTACAAGATAACTAAGACCTAATATATATACTCAATCTTGCTTGAGGTCTTGATATGATTTTTACGGTATACCATAACAATTTGAATTTGTGCCAGCGGTACCTGCATGCTAAAAGAAAAATTCTCTTGCATTTTGTTAGTGTTTGTCATTCATGAAAATATATAAATGTGTGATTACAACTTCAAGCCGGTAAAGTTATACGACCACGTGGTGTCTAGTCCGACTTGGTTAATCCCCTTTCTATGACAAAAACTTTTTACAATCGCATTCCATTGGCCCATTTGGAAGTCACACGGATCGTTACGTAAAATATTTGACAGCCGTTGATAAGATCGGATAAATGCGTCAGAATTGGTTTACCTACAAATCCATATAGTCCCCTCTATTGTCGAAGCTCCATAAATCCAAATCCCTGCCCGCATCTCTTCCACAACACCTTTCTCTTTTCAAACACTGCTTCTTCTTTTTCTTATTCTCTCTCTCTAAAAATCTCAATTAATTTTCCGACTGATGGATCAGGGGTGGCAAGGTGAAGAAGGCGGGAGGAAGGAGAGGCGTGCATGATTTTTTTTTTATAACAAAGGCAAGTGCACCTTGTCTCAAACAAGTAATCGGTGGTGAGGCCAGGATATCGTCCTCGGGATCGGTTACCATTACCTATTCACAAACTCAACAACTATCTAGACTAAACTATGGTATGAAAAGATCATAAAATAAAGAAATAAAATATTTTTGGTCTTTTTGGACTTTAACAAACACTTGGAAGGCAACATAATTGTGGTTAAAGTTGTCGGGGTTAGACTACACTAATCCTCCCTTAATTGCAATGAAATGGTCACTAACACAAATCCTAATTCAATTATGACAATCAAGCCTTTTCTAAATACTCAAACCCTAATGTCTTAGGTGGAATGAGCCTAAAATCCCGTATTAAACCCTAATGTCTTAGGTGGATTAATATGAGATTTTGCATTAAGCCAAGACTTATAGGATTCAACTAGCCAACACCTATGTCTAGATTCTTGGACTACTTGGCATATGATTCATGAGCATGACTTAACATCAATCCGTCAATTGTCTATCAAAGCAGCATATCATTCCTATGGGTAGCTAAGCCAGGAAAGCATTAAGCACGAGAATCACATACTCATAAAGAAATAGGAACTTGCATTGAAACCAAATCAAATACAAACAAGTTCAGAAAAGCTACATCTAACCCTAACAATGGGGAATTAGCTACACATGATAAAGTCTACAAAGAGAAAGAGAGAAGGGATGAAGAAAACTCCATGGCGAATCCTTCAATCTTCTTCCAATCAAGAAGCAGAGAAAATGTCATCTTTAAGGTCCTAGCCTCCCCGGTCGTCTGACCCTCTTTAGGGTTTCAAGCCTCTGCAAAATGTCCTCTAATTACATTCGTTCGTTGTATTTATATAGATCGATCGCAGCGTCACGGCCATGATGGTCATCACGGCTGAGCGTGGGCGTTATAAAGGCGCCCTTTCACATTACGGGCATCACGGTAATGATTCTCATCCGGCTAAGCCGTGATACGCCTGCCTTCACCAACTGGTCGGTCCACGGCGTGGATAGCCATCACGGCTGAAAGTAATGACGACGACTTTTGGCTTCTTCTTGATTGTTGCTCCATCACGCCATGATGGTTTATCACGGCTAAGCCGTGATGGAGCTCTACAGCTCATTTTCTTCTCTTTTCAGGCTCTATTTCATCAGGGCTTCATCGTGGCCAAGTCTTGGGCAATTAATCATAAATTCTGCAAAACAACACCACAAGCCTTACCGTTCAAGGAAAAACTAACAAAAAATCAAATAAAGAATGCCTAATCAATATGCAAATGCATGCGGAAATGTACATGGAAAATGAGGTGAAATCACACTCATCAAATTACCCCAAGCTTAAGACTTTTCTTTTCCTCAAACAAAAACCAAGGCAGGAAAGATGAAACTAATCGAACATGGATAGTGAACCAAGAACCAGGTAACTGATCAAGTAATAGGCATTTCAAATAATTCACAGAGACAATCAATTCAAGTCCAATTAGGCAGCTCGGGTTTCTTAGACTCATATTCTCATTGATTTGGGTACTCTTTTTCCCCTAAAAAATCACCCCAAGCTTGTTCATTTGCTTGGCACTCTTTCTTGCCTCACTCAAGTGTTTAGGGATATATGACATTTCGCTCAATTTTCCTCAAGGAATGAATTCTACCATAGGCTTGACTATTAGCCAAATCTCTACTTTATTAATGAAAACAATTAAGAATCACGAGGTCTTTTTCTTTGGTTGTAACGGGCCCGGAGTTTATCGTTAGGTGGGAAGTCAAGAAAAGGAAATTTCAAAAGGTTACACAAGACATTAAGCATTGCAAAATGTGACACCTTCTAAAATACACTTTTGGGTTTCGATTCACTTTTTGCCACCTTTCTTTTTCTTTTCATCTTATTTCTCACTTTTCTTTTTGTCATCCCTTCTCTATATATTTTTTTTCTTTTTTTCTTTTATTTGGAGAAGGGGAGATTTTTCAACTCAAGAGAAATAATTTTCTAATTCTTTCATCCCGAAACTTTTTCCACTACCTTTTTACCTGTTTTTCCAATACTTTAAAGGTGCCCTATCAATCATCATTCATCAAACATTTCAAGTTACCAAGAAAAGTATTTTCTTCTTTCGGGCTCAAAATTGGGCAACTAAGGGGTGGCATTTAGTCAATCAAAGCTCGGAAGGCCGGAAAAATACCTAGTGCCTCAATCATTTTCAAAAATGTTTTCAAAAATTTTCAAGCTTCAAAACGGTTTCAGTCAAGTTCTAGAAATACAATCCAAGAGGAATAATACTCTAACACAAGAATGGGGTAGATATAGTGAGCACCCCTTCATGGATCAAAAGCTCACATTTAGCGAGTTCAAACATCGGTGAGGAACACGAATCTATAGAAACACATGCTAATTATCAACTATCCAAAGATCATCTCAAGAATTTTTATTTAAAAGCCTTATCACAAGAATAAAAAAATTGGGTTCAACAATTCCCTATCTCAAACAAATTGCTCTCGGTTCTCACAATCGGATGCTCAATCTAAGCAAGGGGGATCTAATTGTGTGATCATCCAAGCTATCATGCAAAACTATATGAATGCAACATGTAAAATGCAAATGCAAAATACCCCCTACCCCGAACTTTAAAATTTACATTATCCCCAATGTAAACAATCAAGTTGGAGAGAGGAGAAAAATTGGAGCGACTTACTGCAGGGCGGTGGCGGTCTGGATCACATGCTTCACGGCTTTGTTTCTCCTGCCCTTTTATTTCTCCTTCCTTATTATCCCAAAAACACTTAACAAATTTATTAATTACTCTTGATCTTCTCAAATTATTCGAGAGTTGAAAATCGAAGCAAAAGAAAAGGAAAGAAAACTTGGGTTGCCTCCCAATAAGCGCTCTTGCGTCACTAGCTTGACTCATTAAGAAGCATCCACCTGGATCCCATAACCTATGGTATAAATACCAAGGAATTCTCAAATTGTAGTATGATCTCCGGATCCATGACTGCAGCATAAATATGGGGGTAAGCGCTTGAAAATCATGGTGACCTCGCGAGTGTGCGAACTTCCACTCCTCTTGGGTCAAAATTGACCTTTTTGTCAATAAAGTCTTGATAAAAATGGGGTTCAAGCTCTTGGATTGGACATGGTGCCTTCTTAGTTAAAGATTCAAAATCCAATTTCTCGGCGAGGCATGAACTCCATCGTTGGTTGCTTCATAGTGTGAGGTGGCAAGCAAGTGGAGAGGATGATTGTGGTGGTGCTTTGGCCGTACAATCTTCACTTTCACATTACCAAATCCATCACCTTCCAAATATGCATAAATCTCAGCACACACCACAGAAGTGTTTCTCAGATGACAATCAACACATGCATAGGAACCAATAGAATCATCCTAAGTCCAACGATTCTTCATCTTCCTCTAGTATGGTGAAATAGATGTCCTCCAAATGCCTCTTCTTTCAATATCTTTAGTCAAGGGTTCGATGGGGATGGTGCAACTATGTTCTCCAAAATAGGTCTTCATTTCTTAATTCAGTTGTCTCACTTCTTCATCTTCCTCATAATCCATTATTGCATCATCTTCATCATCATCCATCAATGCATCATCTTCATCATCATCCATCAAGTTCCCCTTTGGCATTTGGATAGTTGGTTAGAGAGTTCCTCAATCGTACCCGAGACTTGAATGGTATCTTCTTGATTTTTTAAATTTTCCATTGTTATTACCATGAAGTTCTCCAAAATACCCTCTAAGTGAGACCCGACTCTCCGGAATAGGTTTGCTCAAAATTGATTGTGGGTCGGTTTGAAGTTCTCCCAAGCAACTTCAATGGTGATGGCTCATCATACCATTGAGATGGTTGTGGTTGATATGAAGATGTGGAAGATTCCCAATGTTCCTCTTGATCAATCCAAGTATTGTTTGGAGGATTCCCCCACCATGGAGTGGAAGTGTTGGGAAATTGATTTCCCCGTTAGAATAGCCTACCTTTGGTGGAGGAGAGGCGATTGCCCTTGAAAACTCATTATTCACTTGTTGGATGTTTGGCCAATTGAAGCATATCTGACATAGCCCAAGCTCGGACATTTCCATTTCCAAATCAGATGGATAATAACAATTATAGTCCATGATCTGTCAAATCAATTTCACCTCACGGATAAATAAGCCCAAAATTAAAGAAACACAAATTCTAATATATACAAAACTAACAAAAGAAAGAGATCAAATATATACAGAAAAAATAATAAAACAAAATGTCTAAATTAGTTGTCTCATTTGTTACTAATGATATTGGCAAAGCCAATCCCCATATCAGCGCCAAAAACTTAATGCGTGATTTTTATAACAAAGGCAAGTGCACCTTTTGCCGCCAAACAAGTAATACGGTGGTGAGGCAGGATATCGTCCTCGGGGGATGAGTTACCAATTACCTATTCACAGACTCAACAACTATCTAGACTAAACTATGGTATGAAAAGATCATAAAATAAAGAAATAAAATATTTTTGGTCTTTTTGGACTTTTAACAAACACTTGGAAGGCAATTGTGTTAAAGTTGTCAGGTTAGACTACACTAATCCTCCCTCAATTGCAATGAAATGGTCACTAACACAAATCTAATTCAATTATGACAATCAAGCCTTTTCTAAAATACTCAAACCCTAATGTCTTAGGTGGAATATGCCTAAAATCCCGTATTAAACCCTGTCTCTTAGGTGGATTAATTGAGATTTTCCATTAAGCCAAGAGTTATAGGATTACAAGCAGCCAACACCTACTCTAGATTCTTGGACTACTTGGCATATGATTCATGAGCATGACTTAACACAATGTTGTCAATTGTCCATCAAGCAATATCATTCATGGGTAGCTAAGCCAAGGAAAGCATTAACAGAATCACGTACTCATAAAAAATAGGAACTTGCATTGAAACCAAATCAAATACAAACAAGTTGGAAAAAGCTACATCTAACCCACAACAATGGGGGAATTAGCTACACAGATAAAGTCTACAAAGAAAGAGAGAAAGGTGAAAAAACTCCAGCGAATCCTTCAATCTTACTTCCAATCCAAGATCAAAGAAAATGTCATCTTTAAGGTCCTAGCCTCCCCACCTTCGGCCCTCTTTTCGGGTTTCCAAGCCTCGCAAAAAGTCCTCTAATTCATCGGTCTGGTGTTCTATCGTCGGTCGTGCGTCGGCCGTGATGGTCATCACGGTGAGGGCATGACGCGTTACGCCAAGGGCGCCGCTTTCACGATACGGAGCATCACGGCGGGATGCTCACGGCGATGGGGCGGTATCGCTTCTCCTTGGGGCCACCCCCCGGTCAGATCCACGTGAAATGTCCAGTGTCAGCTGGCGAAGGTCACCCCGACTGCACCTTCTTCCGATTATTGGTCCATCCACGGTGCGTAGTGGTAAATCCACCAACTAGGCCGTGATAAGGCTCATATCATTTTCTTCTCTTTCAGGCTCTATTTCATCCGGGCCACATGGCCAAATCTTGGGCAATTAATCATAAATTCCCTAAAAACAACACCACAAGAGCGCCTACCCGTTCCAGGAAAAACTAACAAAAAATCAAATAAAGAATGCCTAATCTATATACAAATGCATCACGGAAATGTTGCATGAAAATGCTGGGGTGAAATCACTCATTAGGCGGCGGGCCCAGAAAAGCCACTCAGGGTCCTCCCAAGGATCAGTCTTTAAATTCCACTGTATGGAAGAATCAGACTACTTAGAAAAGAGGAAGGTACCCTTTCCCAATGGCATCCCATGAGTCCCCATTTTACCTCCGTAGTTATGGAGCACCCTTCGCATGTGGTAAACCCTAATTTTTTGTTCTCACTAAGTTTAAAAATATCTTTGAATTCAACAAATTTTTGTCCTTTTGTACATTTTGAAAGCCAATTAGACCTACAACAAGTTAAACTTGAGAATGGGGCAAAATTAAAGTATTAGTGAATGCGTGGGATTAAGTTACTTAGAAGTTTGGCACCAGATACCTGCTATAAGATAACAGAGAATATAGGGGAATTACCCCAAGGCATGTTTCTTGTTATATGGAGGAACGATGGGAACTCGGAAAATAGCTCATTTGGTCTTACCATTGCACGCATTGATGTTCTTCCAAACATCAACCTTATCTTGTGCAGAAGAAACACGAGAAGCGGCTAAAGTCAGCAGACTCCATCCAAAGCTTCCAAGTCTCCAAAGAAAGCTTATTCTTTTTATTTTAATTTTATTTTATTGATTCCCCAAATAGATTGGGGCCCTTCTTGTAACTTTAATTTGTTAGTTTAGGGGGATTGAGCCTTTAATCTTATGTGGAAGAAAGTATTTGTTGTTTATGTTGTGCTAACACTGAGTTGCTGATTGGAGTTTATGTTGTATTGATATAGAGCCAATGAATCCAAACTACTTTGTTCACCTCTTTAAGAAATTCAAATGAATTTGACATGTTTAAAGTGTGGTACTAAGGAATAGGAAAAGGGTAGTCTTGAATAAAGCAAATAAAAAAATATGGCTATTTTTTTGATAATGTTGGCGATAGAGGTAAATGATGACAACTAATGAGTTTACAATTAGTTAGGCAGGTGTTGTCACACGAAATGTAATTTCATGATGCACCATAAATAATCCATCATATCATCAATCTAGCTCCCATTATATTTGTACAGAAATTGTCTGTTGCATCTGATTCATTCCTCTTGGCTTGAAGTTCACTGTCATTGCATACCTTTAAATTTGGAGATCTATTATGCAATAAGCCAACAAGATTGCTCAACCATTTGTAGGGATAAATAAATACAATCCATTGATGTGAGTGGTACCTCTCTACCTTGCCAGTATTATTAACAATATCTAATTGAATAAGCCAAAGGTAGCTGGTAGACCAATCAAATAAATTAAACAAGAGTGGTTCAGCAGAGTAATCAAAACGACCAAGCCAATAAAAATAATAAAAAGTTCATAAAGATGGATTGAATTCAAAGAACAATTCGCTGCTCTATCTACATCTAGACTCAAGACATCATTTTGGGTAAAAAAGATATCACGGCTGAAATATGCTGTGTTATAATTTCCTGTTTTTCTACTACTCATATCACAATCCAGACCGCTTCTTTTCGTGCCATTCGTTTTTGCACTGTATAAATGAACCTTGGACTTGTGATTAGGTGATGACAACCGTTTTATGGATTTGCCACCGGAATTTCGTGTTTATTCTACGAGGTTTGAAGATGTTATTAACCCCATATGTACAGCACGTGTTTGGTTAGAAGCCCACATCACAAGTATTTAACAAAATACAAGAGTCTTTATATAACCAAACATGAGAGAAAGTAGTACATTGGGAAGTGTTTTGTATGCCACCCGAAATACAACATATTAAATAAATAGCCCAAATTTATATTAAAAACAAGTTAGTTACAATTAATTAAATAAATTGGCAGGTAGTTATGACGAGTTATGAAAAAATAAAGAAATAAAAAATAGTAATGTATCCAATATAATCATTAGTAAAAATATTTGATATTAAGCTATATTATTGATTAAAGGTTATGAGGTATTAGGAAGCTGGACAAAAAAAAAAAAGGTATGAGTGTGGTGGTGATATCTTGGTGTGAAAAGTAAGTTTTGCGTGTGCAGTCCCAATAAATCGTGATTTGTCAAATTTACGATTGGTTGTAGATATAAAAAATGTTCCTGTCATCGGTATATATCAATTAAATCCTAATTTTTATCATAATAAAGCTAATTATTAACCGCTGATCCATAATTTGTTAAAATATAAATATTAAATACGTGTTAATAAACTTTTTTTGACAAATACTTGTTAATAAACTAGCTGGTTTACTTCTATCACCTTTTAAATTTTAAGAAATTCTTAGTAATTTCCAGCTATAAATATATTATTCGTATATACTATATTGGCTCTAATTTGAACAACCCACAAAATATAAGACTTTTCTTCAAAAAGATAGTTAAATGAATTGATATTTTGAGTCATTTAGTGTCGAAATATGAAAATCTTTCAAGTAATCCGCCAAAATATTTATCTTATTACTCTTGATATTCAAGCATATTTTGCAAAATCAATGATTTTTCTATGATAATCATTTATGAACATTTGTGATATAATTCGTGAAAAACTAAACCTTTGACTTGTGATAATTAGTCAATTTGTTCAGATTTTAGAGACTCAAATTTCCGTTCCCATCTAAAAAATTGATTTGCATTCATGGATGTTATTTATAGGTAAAAATCAATGTGAGAAAGAAGTGGGCTTGCCAGAAGATTGAAAATGGAGTTTTTGTGAAAGTAAAACAAAGTTGCTTTTCTGTTGGACCATTCAAACGCAAAATGCTCATTACTTTTGGTCATCTATGCTAAGTCCATCTAAAAGGTGGGTGGGAGGATTTATATTATTCATGTCGTTTTTAATTTTAACCTCAAAAATGATTCTGCTTCTATCCAAATAAAAACAATTTTTCTAAACTTGCTTTTAAAATATCATTACTAAACACAAATCAATTTTTTTAACTTCAATTTTTAATAGAAATTATTTCAAATCAATTCTATCCAAATATAAAAAAAATGGACACAGAATTTTTAAAAAGAATATTAATATAAGTTTGGTCTTTGATCGGATAATCCCACCGAAACAAGTTGTCCACTAATCCTCAGATGAAGGATGGTGATTAAGTAAAGTTCTCTCTATTGGATTATTGTTTAGTGGCATTTCATCACATGTCTGATTAAGTGAAGATAATTTTCTATCGGAGACTAACCACTTATTATTATTTCTGTTTTGGATCGATTCTTTCTGCTTTGTTTGAATTGTTTATCGATATATAGAAGACTTGTCCAAGCTCTTGATCGCACATCTTGTATCATAACTGTTCAATAGAAAAGTATTATTGATTTCATTCCATATATCATGATATGGTATCAGTTTTCATTCAGTAAAATAGCTTCACAAATACTTTCCTTTTCTTGTTTAATGGTGTGATTTCATTAATTCCAGTCACCACCAACAACGGAAGGTGCAGTGGCGATCATCTTTGATCAACCACGCCCATGCCACTCACCGATGGAGTCCTACACGGAAATTTGACCAGCCACATTACTTTTTGCACCTCGCGAGAGTCAGGTTTTTGTTCTTGTTCCCCACCGCTAATGGAGATAACTCACACTGCAATGGAGCATGGCTGCTTCCAGCGTGCCGTTGTCCTCCAAGAATAAGATAAAGTTCGCGATGGCGGCCTCACTACGGCCTCACAAAACTTGATTCTTTGTACCAGTCATTGGGTTCGCTGCAATCATCTTGTTGTTTCTTGGATCACTCAGTACCTTATCTCCCTACCATCACATAAACACCCATCCACTTTTGATAATGCTGAGCCTACCGGTTGGGCCTTGACTTTATTTTACCAAAGAGCACCCATTTTTAGGATGTGGTTGCGAAAATACAGCCCATGAGACAAGGTGACAAGTCTTTTCCTCACTTTTCTTGTGTAAATTATGCAGGATGATTTAAAGTTTTTCTTTGTCACTACTATAATGTTACTAACACATTTTGTAGTAATGTCTTGTTCTTGTCCATTAAGCAGATACATTCAGAAACATACAAAAAGACAAAAGAAACACATATCTAACTGTAAGGGTCTCTGACAGCAATATCAATCTTTGAGATCTCAATTCTGTGCAGGACACTGCCTGTCCCCTTGAGTGGGTTTATTCCATGAATTCTTGCAGCAAAGAAAG
>JAUPTC010001319.1:0-25384 GCA_030762895.1 Sophora flavescens
TTTATTAATTTTTTTTCTTTTGCTCCAACCTTTTTATTATTATTTTTTTCAATCCCAAACAACACATCACACCTTGTAGCCACCCCAAACTTAGTTTCTTGCAACCCTTCTCTTGCTAGGCTTCCATGCTCTCCTAATCCTAAGATCGGGTTAACATGGTTTTTCCAGATTTTAGGCTCATAACATGAGGTTATCAAGAAATAATAGGCTAATTAGGCTCAAAGGGGCTAACTAGGGAACATGCATTAGGAATGGTTCAATTTAGGCCAAGTGGTTATTTACAAAGAAAATCTGCCTAAATCATTTGATGCAAACACGTAAACATGCAAACCATAAAGAGATTCAAGCAAATTCGGGAAAGTGCAACTTGAAAGTGTTTCACACAATTAAAAACATGTTGGAGGCTCAAATCCTCACCTAGACATATTTGTAAATTGTTTGACCGAGATTCTATCCCTAGTGTGTGCATCCCATCACCCCAAACTTATCATAAATCATGTCATCATAATAAAATATCTCAAAGTTCAGTTTTCAATCACATGGGGATCACTTTTCAAAAAAAAAAAAAATCAACCTAGGGGGAATCATCACATAAATCAATCAATCTGTGCAAAATCAATCAAAACCAATCAAGCTCACCGACCAAAGACTTACACAATTTATTCAAACACAAGACCAACCAAACACAAAACAAAGTCCCAATTAGTTCCCTCCCCCACACTTAAAACATACATTGTCCCCAATGAAACAACATGACTATAAAATCAGAGTGAGGGAAAGGAAAGGGTGCTCCCTGATCAAGTGGCAGTGTAGGTGGGAGCTTCAAAGGAAAGCTCCTCAACATTAGCATCGTCAGGAACACCAGCAGCCACACCATGGAATGGCTTCAGCCTTTGCCCGTTAACCTTGAAGGACTTGTTGGTATCTGCACTTTTAATCTCTACTGCACCATAAGGAAAAATGTTAGTAACAACAAAGGGGCCATTGATAAGCCTTTGGCTTATCTAGTTTTATAACTAGATGGACTGTGGTTTTTGTGCAAATTATTCGAGTTCAATCTCGTTTTCGCCCAAATTTGGCCTTGTTTTGTTCCTAAGTAGACTTTTACTCGTTCTAGGCATTTTTAGTAGTTTTTAGTCTATTTTGAATAGGATTACGCTTTTTGTGTCTTTTTTATTGTTTCAAGTTAGAAGTGAAGCTCCAGGAGTCCAGGAAAGTCAAGAAATAGTAGAAATTACCATTCTGGAGATGCTCGCCCCGCGAGTGGATGCTTGCCTCGCGAATAATGAAGACCTGCAAGACAGAGACCATCACGGTTAAGCCGTGATGAAGGTCACGGCTGTGACAGATTAAGGTTTGAAGTCTCGCCCCGCGAGAAGTATCTCGCCCCGCGAGAGTTTGAAGACCCTGGAAGTCAGAGACCATCACGTCCTAGTCGTGATGAAGGTCACGGCTGTGAGAGATTGAAGTTTGAAGACTCGCCCCGCGAACACACTCTCGCCTCGCGAGAATCCAAATTGAAAGCGCGCCAAAACTAATGTTCGCCTCGCGAAGTATGGTTCGCCCCGCGAGCGTCCGAGAACCAGAATCCCTATTTATAGGCTGTTTCAGATCAGATTGGGGGATCCAAGTTTTTTCACTTGTTTAGATCGGTTTAGTTACGAATCCTTGTTTTCTTCTGGAGCTGCGTCTCCCTTTTTCTTATTTTATTTTATTATGGAGATTATGTCGGATTGTTTGTGCGTCGTCACGGGCATGAGGAACTAATCCCCTCGTCCGAGGGATCAATGAAGCCGCCCATGGCGGTATAGTGTTCATGTGATGTATGTTTTTCTCCCCTTTTCTCAATTAATGTTTTCCAATTCTGATTTGATTGTGTTGATTATATGCATGCGTGATTGACTTGTTAACGTTGATGAGGCTTAGTCAGCGATTCGCGTTTAGAACTTGAATTGGGATCATCGATCGAATATTGCACGAGAGTGAGTAGGAGATCGGTGCAACCTTATAGGGAACAAGAATTAATAGAATTCGAGATTAGGATTATGAGACCTAGTAAGTAATTAATCCAATCGTCGAATACGTCCTATTGAGCACGACAGTGGATATAGGAGAAATTGGGGGTCCCGGTTGACATTGTAATTGAACTTAGGGAGGAATTCATCATCACTTGGGTACTATACATGATTGGGTAGGTGGATTTGAGACCTTGGATATTTTAATTTCTGATTTTAAAACCTTAGATTTATTTGATTTGTTATTGAATTGCAATAATAATCTCTCTCTCTCAACCACTTTCTGTTACTTAACCAACTTATCGAACTTCGCACGAATTAGTTGAATTGGTAGCCCAATCCTTGTGTTCGACCTCGGTAATTTCTTACCGTGTTATTTTATTACTTGCGACGACCCGGTACACTTGCCGGTGACCCAACAAGTTTTTGGCGCCGTTGCCGGGGATTGGCACAACCAATTTTCCTAATTTTTAGGAAATTTGATTGATTGGTTAAGTTGATTTTATTTTTATTTTTCTGTTATTTCTTTATTATTTCTCTCTACTTCTTCGATTCCACTTGGTCTTGCCGTGTTTTTGTATGCGAGGTACCCTTTCACAAGAGGTCCTGCTATTTGATTCGGAGATCACCAAGACTGAGAAGCGCTTAAGGAAGGAAGTCAGAGAAAGAAAGAGGATTGAAGCGATTAATCTTGAGGACATGGCCGAAGAAAATCCTCCTCCTCCTCGTTACAAGCCTCTCTTTGAGTACGATCTACCCAGCTTGGGTGATTGTGATTCCTCTATTGTGAGGGGCAACCTGAATACAGACTCCTTCAGAGTGGAGGGATGTGTCACATTCCAGATCCGTGAGAATCAGTTTGATGGGAGTGGCAAACAGGACCCTCATAGACACATCACTCGCTTCCTTGAAGCTTGTGACTTGCAGAAGACAAGAGGAGTCTCACAAGATGAGTTTCGCTTGCGGCTTTTCCCTCTCTCTCTTAGGGATGTCGCTCGCGATTGGGTTGACAGCTTGGATAGGAACAACATCAGAACTTGGGAGCAAATGGCACAAAAGTTCCTAACCAAATATTTTCCCCCTCAGAAAGCGGCACAAGCAAGAATTGCCGTCACATCCTTCAGGCAGACAGAAGATGAAACCTATAATGAGGCTTGGGAGAGGTACAACGGGCTCCTGAGAAGATGTCCTTCAGCTTTCTTTGACCCGGTCTCCAAGGTTCAACATTTCTTTAACGGGTTAAGGGGACGCTATCAGATGAATTGTGATGCCGCAGCTGGCGGTTCCTTTTCCTTTTTATCAGCCGAGGATGGATGGGCATTATTAGAGAAGATGTCGTACAATGATTACAACCGTGGTAGGGAGACCTCAAGTGGAGTCAGTTCTGCAACAATGGAAGCCATTCTAGAGCAAGTTAAATCGTTGAAGATGCAAGTTGCGACGTTGTCAGAGAATAAGAAGGTTAATGCGGTACACGAGGGAATGCCTCCGGGTTGTGATAATTGTAATGGAAATCATGACACTCAGAGCTGTCCGTTCAACTTCTCTCGAGAACATGTAGACTCATGCCACAATTTTTATGACAGTGTGCCCCAGAACAACTATCAGAGGAACAGACAGAATGACTACAGTCAGAATCAGAATAGGGGGTATATGAGGAGAGACCATCCGGGTTTCGCTTGGAGTGATGCTAATAGGGATGGCAATGGGTAGGGTTTGGGTAGGGTACTATAGTACCCGTCCCCATACCCGCGTTTAAAAAAATTACCCATACCCGGACCCGTACCCTCATGGGTAGCAACCTCAGTACCCTTACCCGTACCCTCTGGGTATCTAAATACCCACACCCGCACTCATTACCCGCACTTTAACAAAGAAAAAAAAATAACAAAATGATCATAACTTAATTTAAAAACCATCCAACAATGTTTCGAATGTATTCATCAAACATTACAAACCAACGTATTATACCAAATAAAAAGATGTAAAATATCCAAAACAAGTAAATAACAACAAGCCTCCAAAACAATAAATTTATTAAGTTGTAATTCCTGAGCCGATGTTGCCGATGTTCTCCAAAACCTGTTAAATAAAAAACATACATTATATTAGTTATTAGTTATAGTTATACATTATAAACTTGTAAAGCGATAATTACTAACAAATTGTTAGATTATCTTACCTCATCTTCTGAATCGAGTCTTAAAAAGACTGCAAATGTTTGTCTTTCATGTGTAAATATTGCTTTGGACCAGTTATACCAATAGAAACTAGAACAAAAAACAAAATTAATGGTTAGACTAAACACAAATTTCATTAAACAAATATATTAATGCAACATATATTATCTTCCTTGTCATGCTTTATCCAGCTTTGTGCACACATAAGCGCCTCCAAAGTATTCTCATGAAGCCTAGAACGATGAGGAGTCAACAATCTACCTCCTGTGCTAAAAGCAGATTCAGAACAACGAAGAAATTGGGATGGCCAAAATATCCTTAGCAATCTTTTGCAATGTTGGAAAATTGATCCCATTGGTTTTCCACCATCCAAGTATATCAAATGTAGCACTCTTAGGCAATACCTTCTCTTCCAAGTATTGATCCAACTCAGACTTTGATTGTATGTCAATGGTTTCATTGACAAAGGAGTCATAACCACTAAGAAAATTGTTACAAGCAAGATTATCCAAATTTGAATCATTGTCATTTAACTTTTCAGTTGAACTTTCAACCATCCCATTAGGCTTAGCTTGATAATCTTCAAACAACGAGAAGCATTCAATTGAAGATGCATTTCCATAAAGCAATGGAAAGAAGAACTCCAACAACTTCAATTTTTATCTTGGATCCAAAACAATGGCAATTCCCATAATTCCTTGAATAACAGACCAATATTTCTCAAACTTGGCATTCATTTTTGAAGCCATATTTCTAATAGCCTCAATTGAGCAAGTCTCCCATTGCTTCAAAGAGAGCTTTATTTCACAAACCAAAGGGAAGAATATGTTTGTTGTGGGATATTGTGTACCTGAAAACATCTCAGTTACACGATTAAAGACTTCCAACCTACAACAAATTTCTTTTGCAATTTCCCACTCACTTGCTGTAGGCAAACATGTATACAAATGCTCTCTTGTTTTCAGACGAGTAAAAACATCTTTATAAGACAATGCAACAACAACCATTTGGTAAGTAGGATTCCATCTAGTTTTTCAATCAAGAATGAGTTTCTTTGTGATTGAAACTTTCATTTGACGTGCTGCTTCCCTAAAACTTTGTTCTCTCTTAGGTGTGGCTGTCCAAAAGGCAACACTATTCCTAACCTTCTCTATGCCATCTCCAAGGACACTCAACCCATCTTGAGCAATTAAATTCAGAATATGTGAACAAAATCTCATGTGAAATAATTGGCCATTAAGCATAAGAGTAGAACGATCAAGTTCGTTTAACAACATACCAACAAGAGAGTCATTTGTGCTACAGTTATCCAAAGTGATGGTTGACAACTTTCTATCAATATTCCAATCCATCATGCATTCGACCAACACCTTTGAAAGAGCTTCAACTGTATGTGGACACTCTACATACACAAACCTAGTATTCAAAATAATTTATTACATATTAATACAATGCAAAGTACTATATGTATATGATAAAGTTAACAAATATCATACCTTAATATGCGACTTTGCATATCCCAATCATCATTAATGTAGTGAGATGTAATGGCCATATACCCTTTCTTTTGGTTACTAGCTGTCCACATGTCTGTTGTTAGAGCAATCTTACCTCCGATCTTGTCCAAGAGTCCCATAGTCTTCACCTTTTCATTTTCATAGATTTTGATAATATCATTTTTTATTGTGTTTCGACTAGGAACCTTGAACAAAGGTTGAAGACCTTGAGAATATGCTCAACCCCGGATGGTCCACCATTGAAAGTGGATACTCGTGAACTATTATCATACAAGCAAGGTCTCTTCTTGATTTCTCTGGATCAAAGTAATAGTTACTCAAATAAGTAGATGACCCATCTACCTTCTTCTGCTCTCTCAACAAGATCGATTGTCTTATATCCCTATATGGCCTTCTTTTACAAGTCTCATAATGTTTATGCAAATGATGTGTTCCATCAGATCTTCTACCACACATATGCTTGTTGCAATAATTGCATATAGCTTTTTCTTCACCATTAACTATTTTTTTCGTGAAGTGGTTCCAAACAACAGATATCTTTCTTTTTTTGCCATCATCAGTCAACTCAATAGCATTAGTATCATCAACAGAAATAGGAATATGATCTGTTGGAGTTTGGGATTGGTCTTTTTCAGAACTTCCCACATTACCACTGGGAACACTCTGAGGTGGTGCGGGAGATGAGCTACTCTCAGATTCCTTTGATTGAATCAATCCAACTACATTTTCCATCTAATAAAAAGGCAAGCAGAACCAATTAAAACTCATATAACAACAAAGATAAACAAAACAAAAAATGCAGTGACACAGAGCAAAACAATATGAACACAGAGCAAAACAATATGCCAGAGGAAGACTGGTTCTGCTTAATGCCTGGGACACAGAGCAATATGAACACAGAGCAAAACAAAGCGAAAAAGGCTTAATGCCTGGGACAACACAGTCGAATATCATGATAATTTTAAAGACTGGTTGATATCAACAGAGTAAATCACGCCAACTCAGAGATAATAAAGGAAGAAAGAAAAAACAACTGCAATGGAAAGGTGTATGAAACTCAATCAAAATGCTCAGAGTATCAGGATAAAAAGGATAAAGAAGATGGATAGTGTACCAATTTGCAGAAACCTTGCAATGATATGCAGTAGGCAGAATCCCTTGTTTGGAATACCCAACAGATTGGAGAGTGCGAGTTGCAGGTCGCGTCTTGTAGGGTTGCGCGAAAACGGGACTTGAACGTCGTGACGAGGAGGGTGGCCTGATTTCAGAGAGGTGGGAAAATAGGATTTAGGGTTTTGGAGGCGGAATGAAGGAGGAAGGGGTCAAACAGAGGAAGATGATGGCGGGAGGAACCGAGGAAGGGACGGTGGTTGGAGATGAAGGAAGGGACGGTGGTTGGAGATGGAGGAGATGAACAAAAAGATCCGAACTCGGAAGATGAAGGAAGGGACGGTCTTGAGAGTGAGATGAGAAGTTGAGAAGAATGGAAGTAGGGTTTCACATTTCAGACAGTTTATATATATATATATATATATATATATATATATATATATATATATATTTTTATATACATGGGGTTTGGGGGCGGGGTGGGTACCAAGGTCCCCGTGCAGCCCCCATACCCTCTCGATTTGCGGGTAATTACCCGTGCCCGTGCCGTACCCATAAAAGCGGGTTTTTACCCTACCCATGACGGGTATTTTTGCGGTACGTGCGGGTGGGTCCGGATTGCCATCCCTAGATGCTAATGGTGGTCTAGCCGGTCAACAACATCCTCAAAAGAATTGGCAACAACCTCCACAGGGTCCGAGGCCAAACATTGGAATCAGCAGCGCAATACTCAGCGAGGCTCTTGGGGGGCCTAATCGGTTGCAAATAACGAGATGGTGGAAGGCAGCCTTGGGAATTGGCTTTTGAGAAGATGAATGCGGCAATGGAAAAGATGGTAATCAACACGAGAGAAGGTGAATACGAAAGTTGACAAGTTGACAACGCATACAGGGGCGACAATGCACAATCTAGAGATGCAGATAGCTCGGCTCGCAAAGCAATCGAATGAGCGTCCCAGTGCACTTTCCCGGGTGATACCGAGAACAATCCTAAGAACCATTGCAATGCCATAACAATCGGGAGCGGTAAAGTGTTGGGATCTAACGGGGGTGCAACCAGTTCTCGGGGAAGACAAGGCCCCGGAACAACCACATGTTGAGGAAGAGCAACCTGAGAAAGAGAAGTTGGCAAGTGACAAGGCACCAGAGCAAGGGGGTAGGCTGAAGCTTGTGGATGAAGAGTTCCGAAAGAAGAAGTGGGTTGAACCCCAAGACCTCCCGCCCTACATGAAGGTACCATATCCTGAAAGATTGAAGAAGCCTCAACAAGATAAGCAGTTCAACAAATTCCTTGATGTCTTCCGCAAACTTCAGATTAACATTCCATTTGCGGAAGCCTTGGAACAGATGCCATCATATGCCCGGTTTATGAAAGAGCTTCTCTCCAAGAAGCGGAGAATAGTGGATGAGGAAACGGTTGCTTTGATCGAGGAGTGTAGTGCCATTCTTCAAAGAAAACTACCTCCAAAGTTGAAGGATCCTGGTTCTTTTTCGATACCATGCACCATTGGGGGGATGACTGTAGGGAAGGCATTATGTGATCTAGGGGCAAGCATCAACTTGATGCCCCTCTCTATGATGAAGAGGTTGGGGATCAAAGAATTCAAGGATACACGGATGTCGCTCCAACTAGCCGATCGCTCTATAAAATATCCTTATGGGGTGGTCGAAGACTTGTTAGTAAAAGTGGACAAGCTCATATTTCCGGCGGACTTCGTAGTGCTTGATATGGATGAAGACGCCGAGGTCCCTCTCATATTGGGTAGGCCCTTCTTGGCCACTGGGGGTGCCTTGATAGATGTGCGGCAAAGGAAACTCACTCTAAGGGTGCAAGATGATGAGGTAGTCTTCAATCTCTTTGAAGCAATGAAGCACCTGAGAGAGGTCGGAAGTGTATCCAGTGGATATGGTGGATCCAAGCTGTCAAGGCAAAAGCAACTAGAGAAGCCCATGGTTCTTCACTTGCTCAAGTGTTGGTAAAATCCCATGATGATGATAGTGAGAAAAAAAAGACCCTTTGGGGGATGAGGTCTATCTCAGTGGTTGAAAGACATGGAAGCCTTCCCAGGAGTTCCCTAAGGGATTAATGTGCAAGGGAAGAGCGCAACAACAAGGGCATGGAAAAAGAGGATAAAGCAGAAGTTGAAAGGTGGCACACCGTGGTGGTCAATGAAAACAACCAGTTGATCCCAAAGGGACCATCACGGAGTGGAGAGTTTGTGCTGATTATAGAAGGATGCTTGGACTTAAAGGAGTTGTCCGGGGAACAGCAAGCGAGCATATGAAAGGGCAAGAGCATACAGAAAACGGACTGAGGCATGGCATGGCAAGCAAGATCTTCGTCCGGATTAACCCCAGGGGGTGACTTGAGTCGAGCTCGGGGACGTTAAACAAAGCGCTACTTGGGAGGCAACCCAAGCTAGGTATCCTTTGGTTTTAATTCTGTCATTTTCATTTATATTATTGAAAAAAAAAAAGCTTGATTATCCACGCGAATCCACAGTGGCCGCGCGAGACAGAAGCCCTGAATCTCAGAGGCTTGCTCACTTTTTCTGTCTCGCGCCGCGAGGTATCCTGTCACCTCGCGATTAGGGCATCATCATCTGTTGGAATTCCAGATTCGCCTCGCGAGATACTACTCGCCTCGCTATTCTGGAAAGTGTGAATAACAATTTTCCAGATTCGCCTCGCGAGTTGTCTCTCGCCTCGTGAATCTGCACTTAAGGTTTTAATTTGCAGGAGTTCTTCCAGGATGCTATGCAATAGAAGGGAGCCCGTGAGACCAATTGGATGAGGAGGCAACCATGGAAACTTGATCAGGGAACACCCTCTCCTCTCTTCACTTTTGTTTTGTCTTTGTTTTTGTTTTTGTTTTTGTTTGTCGCTCTTGAATAATTTGAGAAGATCAAGAGTTTGTGTATGAATGTTGTGTCGGCAAGCTTGTTGGATTTCAATTAAATTGAGCATAGATTGATTGCATGAATTATTTTGACCAATGATGATTTCCCCCTAGGTTCTGAAATTAGAAAAGTTGATCCCCATGTGAAAAATTGAAAACTGAACTTTGAGAATTTTATTGTGATTACTTGATTTATGATAAGTTTGGGGTGAGGGGGTGCACACACTAGGAATTGTATCTCGGTCAAACAAATTGCAAAAATGTCCAGGTGAGGATTTGAGCCTCCAACTTTGTTTTTGATTGTGTGAATCACTTTTAAGTTGCACTTTCCCGAATTTGCTTGAATCTCTTCATGTTTTGCATGTTTATGTGTTGCATCAAATGATTTAGGCAATTTTCTTTGAATAACTACTTGGCCTAAAGAGAACCATCCCTAATGCATGTTCCCTAGTTAGCCCCGTTGAGCCTAATTAGCCTATTGTTTCTTGATGACCCTATATTATAAGCCAAAAATCTGAAAAACCATGTTAACTCAATCTTAGGATTAGGAGAGCATGGAAGCATAGCAAGAGAAGGGTTGTGAGGAACTAAGTTTGGGGTGGCTACAAGGTGGTGTGTCATTTTGGGTTGAGAAAAAGAAAAATAAAGGTTGAAACCCAAGGCAATAAAAAAAAAAAGAAAAAAAAATTGCCAAAGGAAAAGGGGCAAAACAGAAAAAAGAAAAGAAAAGAAAAAATAGCAAGGAAAAGGCTGTAGTCACCCGAGGCAAAAAGAAAAATGGAAAAAGGAATTTGAGTGGAAGATTTGTAAAATGCTCATGCTCTCTTAGTTCCTAGGGACTTAATCCTAGTATCCTTGAATATCCTACCCTCAGCCAGGCCCCATTACAACCTTTATAAGACCTTCTGATGTTGCATGCATGTTTTCGTGGGAACCATTTTTGAGATGAAAATCAAATTCATGGGAAGTTCTCTTGATATGTGAAATTGAGGGAAAAGTTGATAGCCTAGACGCATTTGAGCGAATGAGTGAAATTTTACATACCCTTGTGAGGAAGGCAGTTGTTTGAAATTGGTGATCTTCCTTTTGTGTGTGACCCGGATCCTCAACTTAGATTAATGACTGCATGAATGATGAAGTTCTCAATTGTTTAAAGTAAATGAATGTGGGGATTACGTTAATGTAGGGGGGAAATCATTGGAGAAAAACTATTTTGAGTGCATGAAATTTGTGCGAAATCGATTGATTCCCTTAAGCTTGCCAAGTCTTGAGTCGTTTTTGAGTTTTAGCTTGCTTGGGGACATGCAAGGTTTAAGTTTAGGGTGTTTTGATAAGCCTTTGGCTTATCTAGTTTTATAACTAGATGGACTGTGGTTTTTGTGCAAATTATTCGAGTTCAATCTCGTTTTCACCCAAATTTGGCCTTGTTTTGTTCCTAAGTAGACTTTTACTCGTTCTAGGCATTTTTAGTAGTTTTTAGTCTATTTTGAATATGATTACACTTTTTGTGTCTTTTTTATTGTTTCAAGTTAGAAGTGAAGCTCCGGGAGTCCAGGAAAGTCAAGAAATAGTAGAAATTACCATTCTGGAGATGCTCGCCCCGCGAGTGGATGCTCGCCTCGCGAATAATGAAGACCTGCAAGACAGAGACCATCACGGCTAAGCCGTGATGAAGGTCATGGCTGTGATGATTAAGGTTTGAAGTCTCGCCCGCGAGAAGTATCTCGTCCCGAGAGTTTGAAGACCACGGAAGTCGGAGACCATCACGCCCCTAGCCGTGATGAAGGTCACGGCTGTGAGAGATTGAAGTTTGAAGACTCGCCCCGCGAACACACTCTCGCCTCGCGAGAATCCAAATTGAAAGCGCGCCAAAACTAATGTTCGCCTCGCGAAATATGGTTCGCCCCGTGAGCGTCCGAGAACCAGAATCCCTATTTATAGGCTGTTTCAGATCAGATTGGGGGATCCAAGTTTTTCCACTTGTTTAGATCAGTTTAGTTACGAATCCTTGTTTTCTTCTGGAGCTGCGTCTCCCTTTTTCTTATTTTATTTTATTATGGAGATTATGTCGGATTGTTTGTGCGTCGTCACGGGCATGAGGAACTAATCCCCTCGTCCGAGGGATCAATGAAGCCGCCCATGGCGGTATAGTGTTCATGTGATGTATGTTTTTCTCCCCTTTTCTCAATTAATGTTTTCCAATTCTGATTTGATTGTGTTGATCATATGCATGCGTGATTGACTTGTTAACGTTGATGAGGCTTAGTCAGCGATTCGCGTTTAGAACTTGAATTGGGATCATCGATCGAATATTGCACGAGAGTGAGTAGGAGATCGGTGCAACCTTATAGGGAACAAGAATTAATAGAATTCGAGATTAGGATTATGAGACCTGGTAAGTAATTAATCCAATCGTCGAATACGTCTATTGAGCACGCCGAGTGTATATAGGAGAAATTGGGGGTCCTGGTTGACATTGTAATTGAACTTAGGGAGGAATTCATCATCACTTGGGTACTATACATGATTGGGTAGGTGGATTTGAGACCTTGGATATTTTAATTTCTGATTTTAAAACCTTAGCTTTATTTGATTTGTTATTGAATTGCAATAATAATCTCTCTCTCTCTCAACCACTTTCTGTTACTTAACCAACTTATCGAACTTCGCACGAATTAGTTGAATTGGTAGCTCAATCCTTGTGTTCGACCTCGGTAATTTCTTACCGTGTTATTTTATTACTTGCGACGACCCGGTACACTTGCCGGTGACCCAACAGCCATCCCATTTGGACCTAAGTTTCCCAGCCATCAATTTCAGGCGGGAATTAAACAGTAAGACTTGCTGGCCCACAGAAAATTCTTTCCTAGCAATCATCCTATCATGAAAATGTTTTGTTTTCTCTTTATAAATCCGGGAGCTTTCATAGGCTTCTAGACTAAGCTCCTCAAGCTGCTGTAACTGGCGTTTCCTTTCAATACCAGCTTTTTTCATTTCCAAATTACAGCACTTGACTGCCCAATATGCACGGTGCTCAACTTCCACCGGGAGATGACATGCCTTACCAAATACAAGCTTGAAGGGGGACATCCCTATTGGCGTCTTGAAAGCGATCCTCTGAGCCCCACAAAGATGCGTCTTCCAGACCGGCTCTTGTCCTTTCTATTCGGCTGCACCATTTTCTCTAAGATCTGCTTGATCTCCCTATTGGATATCTCACCCTGGCCATTGGTCTGGGGATGGTAAGCAGTGGAGACTCTATGCACAACTCCATACTTCCGGGGTAGAGCTTCCATGGTACGGTTGCAGAAGTGAGTGCCACAGTCACGATAATAGCCCGAGGTATGTCAAGCCTGCAAAAAATATTGGACCTAACAAATTTTGAAACAACTTTAGCATCGTTAGTCATAGTGGGGATAACTTCCACCCACTTTGAAACATAGTCAATAAAGAAAAAGAATATATACAAAACCAAAAGATGGGGAAAGGACCCATAAAGTCGATTCCCCCACACATCAAAACCTCGCAAAAAGCATGGGCTCACGAGGCATTTCACTCCCTACGAGTGATGGCGGGGCTGTTGTTTGACACTTACAATTCGGTAGACCGCATAGGCATCTCTAAAAATTGTGGGCCAGTGGAACCAGAATCTAGGACTTTTCTTGTAGTCCCTCTCATGGTCCAAAGTGTCCCCCTACTTGAGAGGCATGAGAAAAGTGCAAGATGGACTCCGTCTCATAATCGGGGACACACCTCCAAATCCACGATCATTGCAAAACTTCCAAAGGTACGGATCATCCCACACATAGTACTTGCAATCACTCTTGAGCTTGTAGATCTTGGATCTACTTGTACTGCAGGAACAACAAAGCAACAAGAAAGTTAACAATGTCAAGAAACCAAGGTGTTACCCCATACGGATGTAGAAGTCGCTCATCAGGAAAATCATCCTGGATGGGAGAAGGATCCTCATCCCTTGCTATTCGGCTCAAGTGATCGGCTACCAAATTTTCAGCTCCACTCTTGTCTTTTATCTCCACATTGAACTCTTGGAGCAAAAGCATCCACTGAATCAGTCTTGGCTTCGCTTCTGGTTTCTTTAACAGGTACTTCAGAGCTGCATGGTCAGTGAAAACAATAACCCTGGAACCTAGCAAATATGACCTAAATTTATCAAGTGCAAAAACAACAGCTAGCAGTTCCTTTTCAGTGGTGGTGTAATTTGATTGTGCGGCATCTAATGTCCTAGAAGCATAATGAATGACATGGGCAGCCTTGCCCACCCTTTGTGCCAGAACCGCTCCCACAACATAATTAGAAGCATCACACATAAGTTCAAAGGGGAGGTCGGTCAGGGGATGATTTGGATGATGGGGTAGAGGTCAATGCTCCTTTGAGTAGTCAAATGCCTTCTTGCGCTTGTCATCAAAATGGAACATGGCATCATTCTTTAGCAGGTTTGACAAAGGCAGAGCTATCTTGCTGAAGTCCTTAATAAAGCGCCTGTAGAAACCTGCATGGCCAAGAAAAGAACGGATCTCGCGAACGCAAGATGGGTAAGGCAATGTTGAAATCACATCAATTTTTGCGGGGATCTCCTGAAATACCCTCTTTGAAATAACATGACCCAAAACAATCCCCTGTTCCACCATAAAGTGGCATTTTTCATAGTTCAAGACCGATCGGTCTCAATGCATCTTTCTAGAACTAAACTCGGACTATGAAAACATGCATCAAATGAGGAACCATATAAAAGTGAAATCATCCATGAACACCTCCATGCAATTTTCAATAAATTCGATAAAAATGCTAAGCATGCATCTTTGGAAAGTGCCAGGAGCATTACAAAGGCCAAATGGCATCCTCCTATAAGCAAACGTCTGAAAGGCACGTGAAAGTGGTCTTTCCTCGATCCTCTGGGGCAATATGGATCTGGAAGTACCTGGAAAAGCCATCAAGAAAACAGTAATGAGATTTATGATTCACTCGTTCCAAGCTTCGATCTATGAACGACAAAGGAAAGTGGTCCTTTCCGTGGCCCGGTTCAACTTCCTATAATCTATCTGGACTCGCTATTCTGGACTCTGAGTGGGTACAAGCTCATTATTATCATTTCTTACCTTTGTGAGCCGGACTTCTTCGTACAACTTGCTGGACTTACCCAAGTACTATTAGAGATGGGGTATATGATACCCGCTCGGCAGGAAGTTTAGTCACCTCTTTCTTCACCACATCCGTAATCAATGGATTGAGCGCCTTTGGGCCCCGCCTAAGCTGGTTTAGCCCCATCCTCCAACAGAATTCTATGCATACATACGGGAGGGGCTAATTCCGGAATGTCGGCCAAGGTCCACCCAATCGCCTTCTTGTGCTTCTTGGGAACCTCCAATAGTTTAGCTTCAGTAGAGCCAAGTTTGGAAGAGAAAATGACTGGAAGTTTTTCATTCGTCTCCAAGTAAGCATACTTCAGGTTCCCAGGAAGTGGCTTGAGCTCTAGGGAGGGTGGCTGCTCAATGGATGGTACATTTGGAGTAGCCATGATGTCAATAACTTTGGCGAACAGACAGCCTTCACTCACACTATCATCCTGCAAAGTTGAATCAAGAACTCAGCCACAAGCACGGGTTAGTGTCAAGTACATCATGACATGAATATATATCATCAAAGCGGGAAATAAATGAAAAATCGAAACAAGGTCCTCATGGGTGTCATTAATAATCTCTAAAGCAACTCTAATTGGAAAACAGTGCTCCTCCAGGATGCTTCATAGCATCAAAGATGTTAAACTTTGCCACAATATCCACCAAACTCCATAGACATGGTCCCATCATCAACATCAATCTTAGTCTTAGCGGTCTTCATGAATGGTCTCGCCTAGATTATTGGTGATCTACTTGAATTCGTCTCTCTCCCGCCATGTCTAGGATGTAGGAATTCACCAGGAAAATCAACTCATCAACTTGTACCAAGACATCTTCTACCATTCCCATGGGGGGCGGGCCATCGTCCACAACTGGATAGTGGAGACTCGTATGCTGCAAGGGACCAAGATCAAGGTTATTGAAAATAGAGGTGGGCATGACATTTATGGAGGCTCCCCAAATCCAACATGCAATTTTCAAATTTTTCTCCCAATAGTGCATGGAATAGTAAAAGTGCTGGATCCTTGCCTTCTGGTAGTGCTGAGTTGGGGCTAAAAGCAGAACTTTTTGAGTGCAGGCTTAGACTGGATGAGAGCTGAAACATTTCTTCCCAAATTAACTCTCTCATTACTCTTAAACCTTCTCTTGTTGGTGCATAAATCCTTGAAATTGTATACTTAGGAACTGCTTGATCACATCTAGAAGGGGAATATTCCATGACCACCTTTCACAACACATCTAGAATTTCCCTCTCCTTGTCTTACCACCAATCTTCTTTTTTTTTTCTGCACTCTCGTGGGAAAGGGATCGGTGGTATGTACACTTTCTCGCCTTCAACAATAATAGAAGGCTCGGAGTTACCTCAACGGTTTCTTCATCTTTTCAGAGGTTGCCTCAACAACTTTTCCGGATCTCGCAGAAATGGCACTCACATTAGGATTGGAGACATTGGGATTTATCCTTGTTTGTCTTCAAGAGTTGGCGTGATCCTTGAGCTTGTTGTATGTTGTTTATGGAAGTGGCAAAGTTGTCAATCAGGTAATCGTAAGACTTGAATGGTAGCATCCGTCTGGCTAAAACCGGCTCAATCTGTCCAATATGTGTGGTGAAAGTCCAATACTAGTATTTGCTTCTCTGGCAACCGAAGATTATTTGCATCAATTGCTTGATCATGTCCTCTAGGAAGGTTCGCAGGTGCAGAAGTGGTCACTGAGGAGGATTTCGAGGTGCTGCCATCGGTTGTTGTTGGGATGATTTCCCATCCAGAAGGTTAGGATGATTCCTCCGGTTGGGATGGTACCTATTTGTGGAGAGGTCGAGGAGTCTTGTGCAGGATTCGTGACAGCTTGATTGTAAGGATGGACTGCATAAGCTCGAGACAAATCGTCGAAATGACCCTTCTCCGAATGGAGCATGCATCAAACGGGTGCTCGGGAGAGTTGCACATGCCACACAACATTCTTATTGAACCCCATCCATTGCCATTTTCTCCAACAAAAGAAGTGAGCTATCAATCCTATCATCACGGTCCTGGTTGGAAGAAGAACTATGGACTCATGCACACCTCTTGTCTAAACAAAATTTCTCTCTGGTTGTAAAGCTGCTTGGGAGTTCAGTGACATATTTTCATTAATTGCTTGGCGTAGTCCTGAGTCTTATCGACAAGTGCTCCCCCACTAGCAGCATCCAAAATATTTCTATCCATCCGGTGGTAACCTCATAAAAATGGATAAGAAACGGCTGTAAGCTCGATGTTGAGGCAGCTCGGATACCAATCGCTTGAATCTCTCCCAATATTGACCAACTGATTCATTTCCTTGTCGATGCCACATATTTCTTTCTTGATTGATGCGGCTAAGATGCAGAAAATATTTCTCAAAGAGCTTCTTCAATCGTTCAGGTGGTAATAGAGTTTGGCTCAAGATATAACAGCCAATCCTTTAGATACTGTAGTGAAAGCGGGAAAGCTCTCGGCTTGATGTGATCTCGATTCTCCCTCTGGTCTCGAGGTTGTGGAAGAGACAGCACGGAATTCCTTCAAATGCTTTGTGTGGATCTCACGCAAGACCCACTAAACCTTGGCAACAAATGGATTAGAGCAGATTTAAATTCAAAGAATGACGAGAATATTCAATACAAGCCATTATAAGTTAACATCGGGGGCGGCCAGTGTCTTATGTCCTTTGGTCACGTGTTATCAAAAACAGTTTTAGAATTAGAATCACCACTAGTGCTGGCGAATTGCTCTACGGCGTGTGTGCGATGTTCTTTCAATTCCGGATCAAATCACACAATTGAGCAAGTAGACCTAGTAGCGGACCAATTAAAACAAAGAACTAAAATGAAAAAAAAAAATACGAAAATAACAAAGCAAGAGTCCGACAGCTGTAGTAATTTTGAGCGGGTGTGCGCCACGAGCAAAGCGGCGGGTTTATAAGCGTAGTTTAAGGAGGCGGCAACTCGGATATCATCTCACAAGGACTCTTGACATTATTTACTCTCAATTTCCCACAGGGAGTTTGGTTTGAATTTCAAATGAAAAATAATCTAAGCAGACGAGTTTACAAAAAGGTATCAAATAGCTAAAAGCGATTAATCTCGTTCCCAGTTCACAATATCATGGTTCATTAAATTCCAAGCCAAGCGAATTCTAATCCCCCGGTTGTAGCAACAATTAACAAGCGAAATCCTCGCAGATGTTCTGTTGAATGAAACGGCGGGGTTAAGCCCAGTGAACTAAGCGAACACGAATTGAACTACCCGAATGAAACAAGCGCGATTAAAATAGGAACATAACATCAAATAAATATCAATCAACACTATTCCGCGAATTAAGAAAGAGATATAGCATAGCATTGAAAAGAAAAAGCATACAAAACAGGAATTACAGAACCCCAAGTGAAGTGGAAATGGATCTGACGGAGCAATCCTAAAAAATTAGTACTCCATGGAAAAAGCAGGCAAATATGTAAAAACAGGGAGAATCAAAAGTTCTTATGCGCCCCGGAATAGCCATTTATAGTAGTTTTAGGATGCCTGCTGCGCGAGGCGAATCTTCAGCTAGCGGCCAGATCGTACAGAGAAGTACGCAATTTTATTTTCTCGCCAAGGCGCTCAGCCACGTGAAGATGGAAAGAAGTCATAAGGCTTAAATAGCATCCTATCGGCGAGACTTGGATGCGCGGCGACAGAAACCTTGCATTTTTCAGGAGCAGACGAAGCCCGTAATGGCGAAGTGTTGTGAAGGCGAACAGAGAGGATGACTTTTCTTTCAGTCGGTGGCACCAGGTTGCGTGGCGAAGACTCTATGAAGCGAACCTCCCGAGAATTTCCTGCTTCTTTATTCCCTTAACTTCTAAAGTTAACACAGAAAACAATAAAATAGCCACAAGTGCTTTATTTGACTCAAGCTGGCTAAATTAACCTAAAACTACTTTAGAGCTCAAAACCTTGCCAGAGGACTAAATCCTAATCTAATTTTGGTGAAAATAGATATAATTAGCATAAAAACCTAGTCATACTAGCCATAAACCCAGATGAGCGAGAGGCTTATCCACGATTACTAGGGATTGGGGTTCCCGATGCAAATAGTCCCTACGGCTTCAGCCCAGTGAGTTATTGTGCAGTCTACGGCGAACACGGACCCAGGCCACGCAAATCGCTTTAGTAAATTAGGGTTCTTGTTTGAGGTTGTAGAAAGCGAGAGGGAGGGAAAGGAAGGATCACAAACCTTCTTTTCTTAATGGACCCAAATGGCCGTATTAAAGTCCACGGAAGGAAAAAAATTGAGAAAAAAATTAAATCCCAACAGGACAGGAGACAAGCGCGTAGGACGAATCACTGGCCCACGTCACCCGACTAACCGACGGCAGCGGAGTCAACTAGGGACTAGTCTCCCACGTTAGTATTGTGGGACTAAATAAGTAGTTTTTTTTTTTTACGGGGATAAAATGACACATTCCAATTTTTGTCGAGGGGACCAAAATAGGCATTTTCCCTCATGACAACACAACAACAACAACAACAACAGAATAATAATAATAATAATAATAATAATAATAATGAAAATGTTTATTGAAAAATTAAATAGAAAGTCAAATGCATCACTTATTCAAATGGCTATTTGTTCATGTTTACTTATTAGCTAATTGGACTTTTGGTCCTATATTATTGGTCATTTGCCATTTTGGTCTTTAAGGTTTTTTGCATTTGAATTTGTTCCCTCTATTTTTTTAATAGTACAACTTTGGTTCTTTCATCCATGTCAGTCAATTTTTCAATGATTAACGAAAGGAACTACTACTCTAAACACATAGAACCTCCGGTTGAGCTCAGACATGATAAAGGACCTTGTGGTGGAACGATAAAGGAATTGAAATGAGATAAAACTAGTAAATAGCATAGGCGAATCACTAGTTATGTTGGATCAGGGAGCAGAGGGTGTTGTGTTGATCATTGAAAAAAGTTGATAAACATTTGGCGGAAGGACTGATTTGCAATGACTAAAAATAGGGGACCAAATGTGCACACCCGGAAAAAGCAAATAAGAGTCAAAATCATACGTGATAATAGGGTAAAAAAATGTACTTAAGCCTTACTTATTCTATTTTGTGTTTGAGCACTTTCTTATGTTTGTTATAAGTAGCAACAATAACTAAGATATGTAAGTAAGCATTATAGTGATGTTTGAGACCAGAAGGGTTGGGAAAGATATTTATGACCTTAGTTTCACGCATGGCGAGAATGGTGATCGGTAGAGTAGTGGCGCGTGGTGGGAGTGTGGTGGAAGTGACGGCGACCCGGTGTGCTATGATGGTGATTCCTCCACTAACTTCGACACCAACCATAGCAACTAGGAGTGCTCCGAGAATTTGGACCGATCGGTTTGGTAAAATCGTCGATCCGATAATAAAACAATATCGTTTTGGATGGATTGGGTTGGATGACATTCTTAAAAAAAAAAAAATTCAATCAATCAATCTAATCCAATCAAATACGGTTTGGAGTGGGAGGATAATTCGGTTTAGCTGATAAAATTTTACATAATTATCTTATGCTTGTTATCACAATATCGACATATAATAGCCAACATTAGCACTAAATGAGAAAAGTAATCGATGATTACAATCTACTACCATAATACAACATCGACAACAATTTCAACTATCAAACACCACAATAGCAACACAAAATCAAGTTCATTAACAAATGTCAATCCCAAATCGATATACTATTAGAAATATAAAATAACATCCCAAATCGAGTACATAAGAAATAAGATTGCATCCTTATCAAAACAATAATATCCTTGGCACACAACAAAACATCTGCCTTTGAGAGTAGCAAGGTCAAATCCACAATTTGGAATCATATGTAGGAGTTCTCTAAGTATCTCATATTCATCTGAAGCATATTCAAAAGAAAAATCATTTAAAATTGAATTCGACAAGACTTACACTTTCTCCATGAGAAGTATATATTCACCTGTACAATGTGGATCATAGAAATGAACAAACAAACATAAAGTTCAATAAGCATTCAAAACCAGAAACTTAAACTATGATTGGCTCTTGCGCTTGCGTCATTGATTCAGTAAGATGCTGAATTCAGTTACAAATACAAAAGTGGAAACTATACTTTAAAACTTATATGCCATGAAAATTCAATCTTTGGGCAAAATTAATCAGACAGTTTCCAGAATCATCTTCTGGTTGTGTAAGTGATTAGATATAAAAATTTAAAGTAAAAACCTGTTAAATAATGGTAAAATCAAGAATTAACATAAATAACTATAACAATAATTAGAATAAAATAAATTACCTAGCTCATCTTTTCAAATTCTTCAAGAAGTTCTTCAATACAAGTAGTGGACCGGGACAAATTTGTGTCAAATTATGTCTCAATCGTCTTTGGAATAAAGAAACTCTTGTCATTATTAAAATTCTACCTCAAGTGCTAAATGCCAGTTACAAGAAGCAACTAGCAGGATACGGCATAGCCAAACATCCTAGGCAAATAGTCCAGAGTAGGATATTTACTAAGATTCACCTTCCACCAATTCAAGATATCAAAATTGCAGATTTTCTTCTCCAATGGCTCCATGAGATACAAATCCCTCTCATTTTATTCTCCATGAGATCAAATCCATCTCATTTGTATTCACCATCTTATTTATGTGGTCCACAACTCACTTGCAAATGAAGTAGAATCCACCAACACTACATGAAGTTTCCATCTCAAGAGCAGTTTGTGGAGATTGGGATTCACCATTTCTAAAAAAGTATATAACTATTAAACATTTTGAGAAGAAGTCTCCTTTTACTCTGAGCATAAAAAATTCAGCATCCTCATATGAAAAAGTTTCTAAAAACTCCAATCCCATGCAAATTCGTATCGGATCAAGTACCCACGACAATAAAAATCATCATGTTGATATTTTAAGCTACTCCAATATTTATCATGCTTAGCTTTCATTTTCAACTATGTTTCGGGTAATGGTTCTAAACTATTTGACCGAGTTTTCAAAGTACTCAATAATATGCAATATTCATGAAAGTATTGAAGAAGTCACAAACAAAGAGCTTGATAACAACTAGTGACATCATAAAAAAATTTCAGGAACCTCACAAACCCCGTTAGTTATCACAATCCTAGATTTTGGAATCCACACGACATCAATGAAATTATGTGCCGCTATCCCCACTCTTAAATGCCTTTGAAACTTTAAGAATTTTCAAGCAAAGAAGAGTGGAGTTCCATCTAGTGGGGATATCTAATTGCACCTACAATCCTCTAGGAGATTTTTAAACATCCATGTGACAGGGAAGCACACACAAATCTAACAACGTTCCTAATCTTATGAATAGAAACATACAACTTCTTTAATCCATCATTAACAACAAGATTTAGGATATGAGTGCAACCCTAACATCGAAATATTCACCTTTGATGGGCCGAGCACTCCAATCCTCAATTCAAACTTTTAAGTAAGAAATAAGCAGTATCATTAAACTTGTATTATCATTATTAAAATTGAAAACTTTAGATACTCCCAACTTAAAGGAAACTCCTCAATTCTCCTACGGTAGTTTCACCTTTATGATTCTTGATCAAACAAAAAATTCGGTAACCCCTTTATCAGACTTCCGTTCATTATCAATGAAATGCAATGGAGGCATAAACAATTAATGCTGCAAAAACTAACAACCGGTAGTTAGACAAACACTTTGATTTGGAACATGAATCAATTTTCACTTTGTTCCTTTTCATTGATATAAAGATTCCAACAATCCCAAGCAATAGTGATCCTTGGAAATAAAAAACCTGGGTTTAGCAACACTCGAAATATCCAATCCGCTCCCTAGAAGCTTTTGGAAACTTTTGCAATTACCCAACAAGTGAATTTTCAAATTACTTGTGCCAATACCTATGTCATCATATCATAAGTTTGTCCCACACCAATTACACATTTAGCTACAGGGGCTTTGTCTTAGGATCAAGTTCTTTGTAAAATATCATGTCGAATCTTGTTTTTGTGGGTTTCCTCTTGCCTCCTTAATCTCTGGTATTTTCTCACCCTTCCTCATATGGTATTTCTTGGGCACAATTGGATCGTTTGGAGTGGGTTGTGGCTCAATAATTTCTTATGAAGACTTGGATTAACAAATTCTCGCATCTTGAGTGTTTGTGTAGCATCGAGGAAAAGAAAACAAACAAATTAAAATGTTATTAGCGTGGATATATCAAAGTAAAATTCTACTAAACAAGTTCAAAACTTACCCAGACATTTTGGTAAGGTGGCTAACAAGGATGGCAAACTTGATTGGTTGAGCTTGATGCTTTTTGTAAAGTCTACATTAATGAAACAAATCCAAATGGTTATACAAGTCAAAATCAGCAAGGAAGCTCATTAACAAAAATAAATTAGACAATTAACAAATAAGGAGCAATCATACTAGAAACCATAGATCTACCTTGGAGGTGGAGGAATGAGGATCAACAAAAGTGTGTAGAAGCTGAGGGAACAGACTTAAAAAGGGTCATATCGAGATCAGGCGGAAACATAATCTGAACCCAAAAAATAAGTTAAATCAAACCAGATACTCATTCACTTTTGATTACGAGAAAAGAAAAAAATGGGGAAGGTACAAGACAAGAGAAGAAGAGAAGAAAAGAGAGGTAGTAAGAAGGAGGGGAGGAGGAGAAATGAGAATGGAATACTGCTGAAACTGACTCCACACGGGAAAACACACTGTCACCATCATCACACGGTGCTCGGTGGTCGATCTTTAGAATGCTAGAAGTCAATGACACAAATGGAAGGAGACTTGCTACATTGATGGGCATTATGCTGAAGTGCAAATTAGGGTCAGGTGTGAGTGTATCAGAGAACTCAGAGGGTCAGGAATAAGGGATTCAAAATTATGAAGAAGGAATAGGGAATGTAGGGTTAAATGCTCAAGGAAAAAGCGGGAAATATCATTTGACGAGGGTGCGGCGGAAATACAATTGGTGATAGTATATACACCGCGTATACATAAAAGACTTGATTGGTTTTGATTGGACGGTTTTTCTCAAACGAATGGAAAGTCAATTCAATTAAAAATCGGTTTTTTGGGTTTTCGATTTTTGGTTTCCAGGTTATTTTTGATTTGTCGATTTTTAGTTTGGTTGACAATTATTGACATTAGGATTGGATCAGTTGATGAACAGCACTAATAACAGCCAAATTTGAACACAACTACTCCATACTTCAGCCCATACATTGCCATAATCTCACAAATAACACATGAATCAAATGAAATAACATAGTTGTGCAAGCACATTTCTCTGTCGATTCAGAAAGCACCATTTCTCATTGCCTACGCTCTCCACCAACCACCAATGAGACATTTTTGCTGCTACAAAGGTCGAGAGCACTGGCTAAATATTCCTCTTGTTTCCAATGTGAGTCTTTATAAATGTTTTTTAAAAACTATTTTCTTTATATATCTTCTATTACAACATCGTTACAACACAATCAATTACTAATTTAGTGACTGTATCTTTGTTAAATGTTGTTTTTAGATATATATTTTTGCAAAATGTAGTACTTCTGCATTTTGTCTCATGTATTTTTGAATTTTACCATTTTACATTGTTATATAAATGCTTAAGAGTAGCCAATGGAGTTGTTTAACTAATTCTTAATAATAAGAATTGGTTTTGTTACTATTATAGTAAAATAACGTGGCATCCTGTGTAAGGACAATTTCTATCAATAAGAAAAATAGAGAAAAATAACCAGAAAATAAAATATAAATAAAAGATTTGGGACAACTTGTACAATCCATTTGGTTAACATTTTATAGTTGCACCATTGGGTGGAAAAGTTTCCAAAAGCCAATATAAGAGATGAATATGCTTGTAAAGGTGAGAACGCCCCAAATCTTACTCAAGCGTTATTTTGGGATCATATCTACAGTCCGCGTGGGACTCTCAACTAGGGAGGGATATGTAAATGGGGCGTGGGTAATGGGTCGCCAGCCCACGAGCTACGCCCCGTTGGATAAATTTCTCTAAAATCCTGGGCATTCATCTTACAGGTTTAAATAATGTTATCAATATTTACGGTATTCATGAATATTTAAACACCTTACAAATTTAAATATTAGACATGTACATTGTTCAAAACACCATATCTTGCATCATTCACGGAAGCATTAATACCAAAAAATAATCTATGAGCATTAATTCAAAGCAAAATAATTGAACAAAAGCAATAATCCATTAACACAATGATCCCTGACTGTGGTATGATAGACTTTAGGATAACACTCTGCCAAAATTAAGAAGTAAGAATTAGGATGGTGAAAAGTGAACAGGCATTTGGTTTATATATGTAGGTCTTTAGTAAATTGTAAATGTATTTTTGGCTAATTTCGCGCGCGAATTATGCCTGAGTTGTGGATGCCTACAATACCCGCCTCGCCCGTAAATAATTTGGTAGAGAGAAATTATCCATTTAATTTATCTATGGATAC
>JAUPTC010001320.1:0-25379 GCA_030762895.1 Sophora flavescens
TAGAAAGATATGGAAGAGACCTACAATTTCAGGTTTCCAAGAATTGTCAAATTAGGCCAAAATCAAGGCAAAATTGGATCCCGAGTTCTCGGACATGGATCAGTGCGCAGTGCATGGTGTTCCTTCACTTAAATAGGCCTACCTTACTCATCTTAAGCCCAATTAAGGCATATGATACCTTGTTGGAAAGCATATTAAGATGACCTTAATTTGGTGTAGGGTTAGATCAGGATTAATAAGCATAAATAGCAGTTTGCTGCTGCACAAGCCAGATAGAGACGAAAATTAGACAACTTTTACCGTCATTGTTTTTCTTTTACATTATTGGGCTTAATTGGGCTTAATTGCTAAACAGATAAGGAAGAGACCAAAAATTTCAGGTTCGATGAGAATTGTCACATTATGCCAAAATCAAGGCTAAAATGGGTCCTGAGTTCTCTGGCGCGGATCAGTGTGCAGTCCATGATGTTCCTTGACTTAAATGGGCCTAACTTACTCATCTTAAGCCCAATTAAGGCATATGATACCTTGTTGGAAAGCTTATTCAGAGGCCCTTAATTTGGTCAAGAGATAGGTCAGGATTAGTAAGCATAAATAGCAGTTTACAGCCGCACAAGCTAGAGAGAGACGGAAATTAGATAACTTTTACAATCATTGCTTTTGCTTTTACATTATTGGGCTTAATTACTAAACATTTTTAATTTTCGTATTTTTCAATCATCCTGACCATGTTGCCTTGCGCAGAGCATAACTAGAGCTACATATATCAGATTTTGTTGATCTTGTTGTCCCTAGAAAGATAAGGAAGAGACCTACAATTCCAGGTTTCACAAGAATTGTCAAATAAGGCCAAAATCAAGGCTAAATTGGGTCCCGAGTTCTCTGGCGTGGATCAATATGCAGTCCATGTTGTTCCATCACTTAAATGGGCCTAACTTACTCATCTTAAGCCCAATTAATGCATATGATACCTTGTTGGTAAGCTTATTCAGAGGCCCTTAATTTGGTCTAGGGTTAGGTAATGATTAATAAACATAAATAGCAGCATACAGCGGCATAAGCCAGAGAGAGATGAAAATTAGATAACTTTTACAATCATTGTTTTTGCTTTTACGTTATTGGGCTTAATTACTAAACATTGTTAATTTTTGGATTTTTCAATCATCCTGACCTTGTTGCTTTGTGCAGAGCATAACTAGAGCTACAGATATCGGATTTTGGTGATCTTGCTGTCCCTTTAATGATAAGGAAGAGACCTACAATTTCAGGTTTCACAAGAATTGTCAAATTAGGCCCAAATCAAGGCTAAATTGGGTCCCGAGTTCTCTGGCGCAGATCAGTGCGCAGTCCATGATGTTCCTTCACTTAAATTGGCCAAACTTACTCATCTTAAGCCCAATTAAGGCATATGATACCTTGTTGGAAAGCTTATTCAGAGGCCCTTAATTAGGTCTAGGGTTAGGTCAGGATTAATAAGCATAAATAGCAGTTTACAGCAGCACAAGCCAGAGAGCGACGGAAATTAGACAACTTTCACAATCATTGTTTTTGCTTTTACATTATTGGGCTTAATTGGGCTTAATTGCTAAACATTGTTAATTTTCAGATTTTTCACTCATCCTGACCTTGTTGCCTTGCGCAGAGCATAACTAGAGCTACAGATATCGGATTTTGTTGATCTTGCTGTCCCTAGAAAGATATGGAAGTGACCTACAATTTCAGGTTTCACGAGAATTGTCACATTATGCGAAAATCAAGGCTAAATTGGGTCCCGAGTTCTCTGGCGCGGATCAGTGTGCAGTCCATGATGTTCCTTCACTTAAATGGGCATAACTTACTCATCTTAAGCCCAATTAAGGCAAATGACACCTTGTCGGAAAGCTTATTCAGAGGCCCTTAATTAGGTTTATGGTTAGGTCAGGATTAATAAGTATAAATAGCAGTTTACAGCCGCACAAGCCAGAGAGAGACGGAAATTAGACAACTTTTACAATCATTGTTTTTGCTTTTACATTATTGGGCTTAATTGCCAAACATTGTTAATTTTTGGATTTTTCACTCATCCTGACCATGTTTCCTTGCGCGGAGCAAAACTAGAGTTACAGATATCGGATTTTGGTGATCTTGCTGTCCCTAGAAAGATAAGGAAGAGACCTACAATTTCAGGTTTCACAAGAATTGTCAAATTACGCCAAAATCAAGGCTAAATTGGGTCCCGAGTTCTCCGGCACGGATGAGTGCGCAGTCCATGGTGTTCCTTCACTTAAATGGGCCTACCTTACACATCTTAAGCCCAATTAAGGCATATGATACCTTGTTGGAAAGCTTATTCAGATGCCCTTAATTAGGTCTAGGGTTAGGTCAGGATTAATAATCATAAATAGCAGTTTACAGCCGCACAAGCCAGAGAGAGACGGAAATTAGACAACTTTTATAATCATTGTTTTTGCTTTTACATTATTGGGCTTAATTGCTAAACATTGTTAATTTTTGGATTTTTCACTCTTCCTGACCTTGTTGCCTTGCGCGGAGCATAACTAGAGCTACATATATCGGATTTTGGTGATCTTGCTGTCCCTAGAAAGATAAGGAAGAGACCTACAATTTCAGGTTTCACGAGAATTGTCACATTATGCCAAAATTAAGGCTAAATTGGGTCCCGAGTTCTCTGGCGCGGATCAGTGTGCAGTCCATGATGTTCCTTCACTTAAATGGGCCTAACTTACTCATCTTAAGCCCAATTACGTCATATGATACCTTGTTGGAAAGCTTATTCAAAGGCCCTTAATTTAGTCTAGTGTTAGGTCAGGATTAATAAGCATAAATAGCAGTTTACAACCGCACAAGCCAGAGAGAGACGGAAACTAGATAACATTTACAATCATTGTTTTTGCTTTTACATTATTGGGCTTAATTACTAAACAATGTTAATTTTCGGATTTTTCAATCATCCTGACCTTGTTGCCTTGCGCAGAGCATAACTAGAGCTACAGATATCGGATTTTGTTGATCTTGCTGTCCCTAGAAAGATTAGGAAGAGTCCTACAATTCCAGGTTTCACAAGAATTGTCAAATTAGGCCAAAATCAAGGCTAAATTGGGTCCCGAGTTCTCTGGCGCGGATCAGTGCGCAGTCCATGATGTTCCTTCACTTAAATGGGCCTAACTTACTCATCTTAAGCCCAATTTAGGCATATGATACCTTGTTGGAAAGCTTGTTCAGAGGCCCTTAATTTGGTCTGGGGTTAGGTTAGGATTAATAAGCATAAATAGTAGTTTACAGCCACACAAGCCAGAGTGAGACGGAAATTAGACAACTTTTACAATCTTTGTTTTTGCTTTTAGATTATTGGGCTTAATTGGGCTTAATTTCTAAACATTGTTAATTTTGGGATTTTTCACTCATCCTGACCTTGTTTCCTTGCACATAGAATAACTGGAGCTACAGATATCGGATTTTGGTGATCTTGCTGCCCCTAGAAAGATAAGGAAGAGACCTACAATTTCAGGTTTCACAAGAATTGTCAAATTAGGCCAAAATCAAGGCTAAATTGGGTCCCGAGTTCTACGGCACGGATCAGTGTGTAGTGCATGGTGTTCCTCCACTTAAATAGGCCTACCTTACTCATCTTAAGCCCAATTAAGGCATATGATACCTTGTTGGAAAGCTTATTCAGAGGCCCTTAATTTGGTCTAGGGTTAGGTCAGGATTAATAAGCATAAATAGAAGTTTACAGCCGCACAAGCCAGAGAGAGACGAAAATTAGACAACTTTTACAATCATTGTTTTTCATTTACATTATTCGGCTTAATTGGGCTTAATTGCTGAACATTGTTAATTTTCAGATTTTTCACTTATCCTTACCTTGTTGCCTTGCGCAGAGCATAACTAGAGCTATAGATATCGGATTTTAGTGATCTTGTTGTCCCTAGAAAGATAAGGAAGAGACCTACAATTTCAGGTTTGACAAGAATTGTCACATTATGCCAAAATCAAGGCTAAAATGGGTCATGAGTTCTCTGGCGCGGATTAGTGTGCAGTCCATGATGTTCCTTCACTTAAATGGGCCTAACTTACTCATCTTAAGCCTAATTAAGGCATATGATACCTTGTTGGAAAGCTTATTAAGAGGCCCTTAATTTGGTCTAGGCTTAGGTCAGGATTAATAAGTATAAATAGCAGGTTACAGCCGCACAATCCAGGGAGAGACGGAAATTAGATAACTTTTACAGTCATTGTTTTTGCTTTTACATTATTGGGCTTAATTACTAAACATTGTTAATTTTCGGATTTTTCAATCCTCCTGACCATGTTGCTTTGCGCATAGCAAAACTAGAGCTACAAATATCGGATTTTGTTGATCTTGTTGTCCCTAGAAAGATAAGGAAGAGACCTAAAATTCCAGGTTTCACAAGAATTGTTAAATTAGGCCAAAATCAAGGCTAAATTGGGTCCCGAGTTCTCAGGGCGGATCAAGATGTGATCCATGTTGTTCCTTCACTTAAATGGGCCTAACTTAGTCATCTTAAGCCCAATTAATGCATATGACACCTTGTTGGTAAGCTTATTTAGAGGCCCTTAATTTGGTCTAGGGTTAGGTAATGATTAATAAACATAAATAGCAGTATACAGCGGCACAATCCAGAGAGAGATGGAAATTAGATAACTTTTACAATCATTGTTTTTGCTTTTACATTATTGGGCTTAAGTACTAAACATTGTTAATTTTCGGATTTTTCAATCATCCTGACCTTGTTGCCTTGCGCAGAGCATAACTAGAGCTACAGATATCGGATTTTGTTGATCTTGCCGTCCCTTGAATGATAAGGAAGAGACTTACAATTTCAGGTTTCACAAGAATTGTCAAGTTAGGCCAAAATCAAGGCTAAATTGGGTCCCGAGTTCTCTGGGGCGGATCAGTGCGCAGTCCAAGATGTTTCTTCACTTAAATGGACCTAACTTACTCATATTAAGCCCAATTAAGGCATACGATACCTTGTTGGAAACCTTGTTCAGAGGGACTTAATTTGGTCTAGAGTTAGGTCAGGATTAATAAGCATAAATAGCAGTTTACAGCGGCACAAGCCAGAGAGAGACGAAAATTTGACAACTTTTACAATCTTTGTTTTTATTTTACATTATTGGGCTTAATTGGGCTTAATTGCTAAACATTGTTAATTTTCAGATTTTTCACTCATCCAGACCTTGTTGCCTTACGCAGAGCATAACTAGAGCTACATATATCGGATTTTGGTGATCTTGCTATCCCTAGAAAGATAAGGAAGAGACCTACAATTTCAGGTTTCACAAGAATTGTCACATTATGCCAAAATCAAGGCTAAATTGGGTTCCGAGTTCTCTGGCGCGGATCAGTGGGCAGTCCATGATGTTCCTTCACTTAAATGGGCGTAACTTACTCATCTTAAGCCCAATTAAGGCATATGATACCTTGTTGGAAAGCTTATTCAGAGGCCCTTAATTAGGTCTAGGGTTTGGTCAGGATTAATAAGCATAAATAGTAGTTTACAGCCGCACAAGCCAGAGAGAGACGGAAATTAGACAACTTTTACAATCATTGTTTTTGCTTTTACATTATTGGGCTTAATTCGGCTTAATTTCTAAATATTGTTAATTTTCGGATTTTTCACTTATCCTGACCTTGTTGCCTTGCACAAAGCATAACTAGAGCTACAGATACCTGACTTTGGTGATCTTGCTGTCCCTAGAAAGATAAGGAAGAGACCTACAATTTCAGGTTTCACGAGAATTGTCACATTATGCCACAATCAAGGATAAATTGGGTACCGAGTTCTCTGGCGCGGATCAGTATGCAGTCCATGATGTTCCTTCACTTAAATGGGCCTAACTTACTCATCTTAAGCCCAATTACGGCATATGATACCTTGTTGGAAAGCTTATTCAGAGACCCTTAATTTGGTCTAGGGTTAGGTCGGGATTAATAAGCATAAATAATAGTTTACAGCCACACAAACCGGAGAGAGACGGAAATTAGATAACATTTACAATCATTATTTTTGCTTTTACATTATTGGGCTTAATTACTAAACATTGTTAATCTTCGGATTTTTTAATCATCCTGACCTTTTTGCCTTGCGCAGAGCATAACTATAGCTACAGATATCGGAATTTGTTGATCTTGCTGTCCCTAGAAAGATAAGGAAGAGACCTACAATTCCAGGTTTCACAAGAATTGTCAAATTAGGCCAAAATCAAGGCTAAATTGGGTCCCGAGTTCTCTGGCGTGGATCAGTACGCAATCCATGTTGTTCCTTCACTTAAATGGGCCTAACTTACTCATCTTAAGCCCAACTAAGGCATATGATACCTTGTTGGAAAGCTTATTCAGAGGCCCTTAATTTGGTCTAGGGTTAGGTAAGGATTAATAAGCATAAATAGAAGTTTACAGCGGCACAGGGCAGAGAGAGACGGAAATTAGATAACTTTTACAATCATTGTTTTTGCTTTTACATTATTGGGCTTAATTACTAAACATTGTTAATTTTTGGATTTTTCAATCATCCTGACCTTGTTGCCTTGCGCAGAGCATAACTAGAGCTATAGATATCGGATTTTGGTGATCTTGCTGTCCCTTGAATGATAAGGAAGAGACCTACAATTTCAGGTTTCACAAGAATTGTCAAGTTAGGCCAAAATCAAGGATAAATTGGGTCCCGAGTTCTCTAGCGCGGATCAGTGCGCAGTCCATGATGTTCCTTCACTTAAATGGGCCTAACTTACTCATATTAAGCCCAATTAAGGCATATGATACCTTGTTGAAAAGCTTATTCAGAGGCCCTCAATTTGATCTAGGGTTAGATAAGGATTAATAAGCATAAATAGCAGTTTACAGCCGCACAAGCCAGAGAGAGACGGAAATTAAACAACTTTTACAATCATTGTTGTTGCTTTTACATTATTGGGCTTAATTTGGCTTAATTGCAAAACATTGTTAATTTTCGGATTTTTCACTCATCCTGACCTTGTTGCCTTGTGCAGAGCATAACTAGAGCTACAGATATCGAATTTTGGTGATCTTGCTATCCCTAGAAAGATAAGGAAGAGACCTACAATTTCAGGTTTCACAAGAATTGTCCAATTAGGCCAAAATCAAGGCTAAATTAGGTCTCGAGTGAAATAGACAACTATAAACACGAGAAGGGGGGTTGAATTGTGTTTATTAGAATTTAAGTATAGTTGAAATCTTTTCGCAAACAGAAGCTAGATTTGGATGAGTGGAAGGATACAGGATGGGCGGGTGACTTTTGCAAACACACCACTTGATAGACGTAAGAAAACCAAAGCAATTAAAGAGGTTAAAAGGAAAGAGAGATTGACACGGTTATTTATCCTGGTTCACTCTTCAAAGCAAAGAGCTACGCCCAGTCCCTGGCAGCACCAAGATTTATCCACTATAACTGATCAGGGTACAGACTCAAGTATTGTTTGCACACCTAGCCTCTTCAGGCTCAAAGACAAGTATTCTTTGCACACCTAGCCTCTTCAGGCTCAAGACAAGTATTGTTTGCACACCTAGCCTCTTCAGGCTCACTCAAGTTTGTTTGAGAGATTTGGTTTGTAATGAATACAACTTAGACAGACAGAACTTTCACTAACACTCAGAGAGTGGTTTAAATGTAAAAAGCTTAGGAAAGTCTGTGTAATAACTTCAAATGATTGAAGAATACAGAATGAAAGAATGAAGAAATTAATGCGCAGAGTAATGGGTTTTTAATGCAATGTGTATTCTCTACTTCTTCATCTTCAATGACTTCTGTATTTATAGTCTTCAAGCATTTAGGATCCGTTAGACATTCCCTCATATGTTGGCTTCAAGTAGAACTTCATTAAATGCAATAGAGTCGTTCTAGGCAGCCATTAATGCAATAGGAACGTTGGTTGTACTCTAACATGAAGGATCATGGCTTTATGCATCATGATACAACCATATCAGAGTTGTGCAGAGAGCTTTTTGTACTTTACTGAGTACACTTCCCTTTTCGTGTAAGGACCAGAGGTACTAGGGAATAAAGCATGTTGGAAGCATTTTTTAACTGGTCTTTGGTTCTGATTATCCAATGTTGCTTGAGAGAGTAACTTCTGACTTTTCTTGATAAGCGTGAAACTGAGTAGAAGAGAAGGCTTCAAGTCTCTTTATGGTTCTTGAAATACGATTATGATAATCCTTATAGAATTTGCGTTCATAAGATAAGTGCTTCCATCTTGAAAATAATCGCGTCTATCTAGCCATTTAAGATTTTTCATTGCGGCTAGTAAACGAGCTCCATATTGAGGAGTTATCAAGTCCAAAGACTAGTGTGGACGAGCGCTTCTGTCACCTTTAGTGGACGAGCACTTCTGTTACTATAGTGGACGAGAGCCTCTGTTACTTTAGTAGACGAGCTCCATATGCCACGTCATTGGACGGATACTCCTTTAACCGGTTGAACGTAACCTAGTAGACCGAGCTCCATATGCCACGTCATTGGACGAGCGGTTCTATTACTTTTAGTAGGCAGCGCCTCTGTCACTTTAGTAGACATCGGCTTTCATCACTTTAGTGGACGACCACTTGTGTCACTTTAGTGGATGCAAGTTTCTATCTCTTGGGTTTTGGACGAGCGCTTCAATCACTACGGTCTTTGGGCGTTTGTTTCAATCACTAGTGTGTTGGACGTGAGCTTCTATCACTTGTGTTGGACGTGAGCTTCTATCACTTGTATTGGACGTGAGCTTCTATCACTTGTGTTGGACGTGAGCTTCTATCACTACACTGTTGGACGTGAGCTTCTATCACCACAGTGTTGGACGTGAGCTTCAATCACTTGCGTCGGACGGATGATTCTATCATTTGCGTTGGACGGATGGTTCTCTTATTTAATCTGCACAATCGATAGACAGGTTAGCAACCAATATGAAGGTTAATTATATCATTCACCAATGTTTAGTTCTCATCAAAACTTAGGGAAATGTACATCAGACATTTTAGAGACTTAACACCGAGTTCTCTGGCGCGGATCAGTGCGCAGTCCATGATGTTCCTTCACTTAAATGGGCCTAACTTACTCATCTTAAGCCCAATTAAGGCATATGATACCTTGTTGGAAAGCTTATTCAGAGGCCCTTAATTTGGTCTAGGGATAGGTCAGGATTAATAAGCATAAATAGCAGTTTACAGCCGCACAAGCCAGAGAGAGACGGAAATTAGACAACTTTTACAATCATTGTTATTACTTTTACATTATTGGGCTTAATTGGACTTAATTGCTAAACATTGTTAATTTTCGGATTTTTCACTCATCCTGACCTTGTTGCCTTGCGCAGAGCATCACTAGAGCTACATATATCGAATTTTGGTGATCTTATTGTCCCTAGAAAGATAAGGAAGAGACCTACAATTTCAGGTTTCACAAGAATTGTCAAATTAGGCCAAAATCAAAGTTAAATTGGGTCCCGAGTTCTCTGGCACGGATCAGTGCGCAGTCCATGATGTTCCTTCACTTAAAGGACCTAACTTACTCATCTTAAGCCCAATTAAGGCATATGATACCTTGTTGGAAAGCTTATTCAGAGGCCTTTAATTTGGTCTAGGGTTAGATCAGGATTAATAAGCATAAATAGCCGTTTACAGCCGCACAAGCCAGAGAGAGACATAAATAAGACAACTTTTACAATCATTGTTTTTGCTTTTACATTATTGGGCTTAATTGCTAAACATTGTTAATTTTCGGATTTTTCACTCATCCTGACCTTGTTGCCTTGCGCAGAGCATAACTAGAACTACAGATATCGGATTTTGGTGATCTTGCTGTCCCTAGAAAGATATGGAAGAGACCTATAATTTCAGGTTTCAGAAGAATTGTCAAATTAAGTCAAAATAAAGGCTAAATTGGGTCCCGAGTTCTCTGGCGCGTATCAGTGTGGAGTCCATGATGTTCCTTTGTTTAAATGGGCCAAACTTACTCATCTTAAGCCCAATTAAGGCATATGATACCTTGTTGGAAAGCTTATTCGGAGGCCCTTAATTTGGTCTAGGGTTAGGTCAGGATTAATAAGCATAAATAGCAGTTTACAGCCGCACAAGCTAGAGAGAGACGGAAATTAGACAACTTTTACAATCATTGTTTTTCTTTTACATTATTGGGCTTAATTGCTAAACATTGTTAATTTTCAGATTTTCACTCATCCTGACCTTGTTGCCTTGCGTAGAGCATAACTAGAGCTACAGATATCGGATTTTGGTGATCTTGCTCTCCGTAGAAAGATAAGGAAGAGACCTACAATTTCAGGTTTCACAAGAATTGTCAAATTGGGCCAAAATCAAGGCTAAATTGGGTCCCGAGTTCTCTGGCGCGGATCAGTGCGCTGTCCATGATGTTCCTTCACTTAAATGGGCCTAACTTACTCATCTTTAGCCCAATTGTGGCATATGATACCTTGTTGGAAAGCTTATTTAGAGGTCCTTTATTTGGTTTAGGGTTAGGTCAGGATTAATAAGCATAAATAGCATTTTACAGCCGCAAAAGCCAGAGAGAGACGGAAATTAGACAACTTTTATAATCATTGTTTTTCTTTTACATTATTGGGCTGAATTGGGCTTAATTGCAAAACATTGTTAATTTTCGTATTTTTCACTCATCCGACCTTGTTGCCTTGAGCAGAGCATAACTAGAGCTACATATATCGGATTTTGGGGATCTTGCTGTCCCTAGAAAGATAAGGAAGAGACCTACAATTTCACTTTTCAAAAGAATTGTCAAATTAGGCTAAAATCAAGGCTAAATTGGGTCCCGAGTTCCCTGGTACGGATCAGTGCACAGTCCTCGAGGTTCCTTCAATTAAATGCGACTAACTTACTCTTCTTAAGCCCAATTAAGGCATATGATACCTTGTTGGAAAGCTTATTCAGAGGCCCTTAATTTAGTCTAGGGTTAGTTCATTATTATTAAGCATAAATAGCAGTTTACAGCCGCACAAGCCAGAGAGAGACGGATATTAGACAACTTTTACAATCATTGTTTTCGCTTTTACATTATTGGGCTTAATTGGGCTTAATTGCTAAACATGGTTAATTTTCGGATTTTTCACTCATCCTGACCTTGTTGCCTTGCGTAGAGCATAACTAGAGCTACAGATATCGGATTTTGGTGATCTTGCTCTCCGTAGAAAGATAAAGAAGAGACCTACAATTTCAGGTTTCACAAGAATTGTCAAATTGGGCCAAAATCAAGGCTAAATTGGGTCCCGAGTTCTCTGGCGCGGATCAGTGCGCTGTCCATGATGTTCCTTCACTTAAATGGGCCTAACTTACTCATCTTAAGCCCAATTAAGGCATATGATACCTTGTTGGAAAGCTTATTTAGAGGCCCTTTATTTGGTTTAGGGTTAGGTCAGGATTAATAAGCATAAATAGCATTTTACAGCCGCAAAAGCCAGAGAGAGATGGAAATTAGACAACTTTTATAATCATTGTTTTTCTTTTACATTATTGGGCTTAATTGGGCTTAATTGCAAAACATTGTTAATTTTCGTATTTTTCACTCATCCTGACCTTGTTGCCTTGAGAAGAGCATAACTAGAGCTACATATATCGGATTTTGGTGATCTTGCTGTCCCTAGAAAGATAAGGAAGAGACCTACAATTTCACGTTTCACAAGAATTGTCAAATTAGGCCAAAATCAAGGCTAAATTGGGTCCCGAGTTCCCTGGTGCGGATCAGTGCACAGTCCTCGATGTTCCTTCAATTAAATGGGACTAACTTACTCTTCTTAAGCCCAATTAAGGCATATGATACCTTGTTGGAAAGCTTATTCAGAGGCCCTTAATTTAGTCTAGGGTTAGTTCATGATTAATAAGCACAAATAGCAGTTTATAGCCGCACAAGCCAGAGAGAGACGGATATTAGACAACTTTTACAATCATTGTTTTCGCTTTTACATTATTGGGCTTAATTGCTAAACATTGTTAATTTTCGGATTTTTTACTCATCCTGACCTTGTTGCCTTGCGGAGAGCATAACTAGAGCTACAGATATCGGATTTTGGTGATCTTGCTGTCCCTAGAAAGATAAGGAAGAGACCTACAATTTCAGGTTACACAAGAATTCTCAAATTAGGCCAAAACCAAGGCTAAATTGGTTCCCGAGTTCTCTGGCGCGGATCAGTGCACAATCCATGATGTTCCTTCACTTAAATGGGCCTAACTTACTCATCTTAAGCCCAATTAAGGCATATGATACCTTGTTGGAAAGCTTATTCAGAGGCCCTTACCGACAAGCCGAGAGCGATACGGCAATTAGATAACTTTTACAATCATTGTTTTTGCTTTTGCATTATTGGGCTTAATTGCTAAATGTTGTTAATTTATGGATTTTTCACTCATCCTGACCTTGTTGCCTTGCGCAGAGCATAACTAGAGCTACATATATCGGATTTTGGTGATCTTGTTGTCCCTAGAAAGAAAAGGAAGAGACCTACAATTTCAGGTTTCTCAAGAATCGTCAAATTAGGCCAAAATCAAGGCTAAATTGGGTCCCGAGTTCTCTGGCGTTAATCAGTATGCAGTCCTTGATGTTCCTTCACTTAAATGCGCCTAACTTACTCATCTTAAGCCTAATTAAGGCATATGACACCTTGTTGGAAAGCTTATTCAGAGGCCCTTATTTTGGTCTAGGGTTAGGTTAGGATTAATAAGCATAAATAGCAGTTTACAGCGGCGCAACCCAGAGAGAGACGAAAATTAGACAACTTTTACAATCATTGTTTTGTTTTTACATTATTGGGCTTAATTGGGCTTAATTGCTAAACATTGTTAATTTTCGGATTTTTCACTCATCCTGACCTTATTGCCTTGCGCAAAGCATAACTAGAGCTACAAATATCGGATTTTGGTGATCTTGCTGTCCCTAGAAAGATAAGGAAGAGACCTACAATTTCAGGTTTCACAAGAATTGTCAAATTTGGCCAAAATCAAAGTTAAATTGGGTCCCGAGTTCTCTGGCACGGATCAGTGCGCAGTCCATGATGTTCCTTCACTTAAAGGACCTAACTACTCATCTTCAGCCCAATTAAGGCATATGATACCTTGTTGGAAAGCTTATTCAGAGGCCTTTAATTTGGTCTAGGGTTAGATCAGGATTAATAAGCATAAATAGCCGTTTACAGCCGCACAAACCAGAGAGAGACAGAAATTAGACAACTTTTACAATCATTGTTTTTGCTTTTACATTATTGGGCTTAATTGCTAAACATTGTTAATTTTTAGATTTTTCACTCATCCTGACCTTGTTGCCTTGCGCAGAGCATAACTAGAACAACAGATATCGGATTTTGGTGATCTTGCTGTCCCTAGAAAGATAAGGAAGAGACCTATAATTTCAGGTTTCACAGGAATTGTCAAATTAGGCAAAAATCAAGACTAAATTGGGTCCCGAGTTCTCTGCCATGGATCAGTGCGCAGTCCATGGTGTTCCTTCACTTAAATGGGCCTAACTGACTCATCTTAAGCCCAATTAAGGCATATGATACCTTGTTGGAATGCTAATTCAGAGGCCCTTAATTTGGTCTTGGGTTAGGTCAGGATTAATAAGAATAAATAGCAGTTTACAGCCACACAATCCAGAGAAAGACGAAAATTAGACAACTTTTACAATCATTGTTTTTGCTTTTACAGTATTGGGCTTAATTGCTAAACATTGTTAATTTTTGATTTTTCACTCATCGTGAACTTGTTGCCTTGCGCAGAGCATAACTAGAGCTACAGATATCGGATTTTGGTGATCTTGCTGTCCGTAGAAAGATAAGGAAGAGACCACAACAGACACAAGAAGTCAAACTAGGCAAAACAAGCAAATGGGTCCCGAGTCTCGGGACACCGATCCATTATGTTCCTTCACTTAAATGGGACTAACACTCATCTTAAGCCCAATTAAGGTATATGATACCTGTTAGAAAGCTTATTCAGAGGCCCTTAATTTGGTCTAAGGTTAGGTCAGATTAATAAGCATAAATAGCATTTTACAGCCACACAACCAGAGAAGACGAAAATTAGACAACTTTTACAATCATTGTTTTTCTTTTACATTATTGGGTTAATTGGCTTAATTGCAAAACATTGTTAATTTTCGATTTTTCACTCATCCGACCTTGTTGCCTTGAGCAGAGCATAACTAGAGCTATATATATCGGATTTTGGTGATCTTGCTGTTCCTAGAAAGATAAGGAAGAGACCTACAATTTAACGGTTCACAAGAATTGTCAAATTAGGCAAAATCAAGGCTAAATTGGGTCCCGAGTTCCCTGTACGGATCGGCTCCTTGATGTTCCTTCAATTAAATGGGACTAACTAACTCTTCTAAGCCCAATTATGGCATATGATACCTTGTTGGAAAGCTTATTCGAGGCCCTTAATTTGGTCTAGGGTTAGGTCAATTAATAAGATAAATAGTAGTTTACAGCCGCACATCAGAGAGAGACGGATATTAGACAACTTTACAATCATTGTTTTCGCTTTAATTATTGGGCTTAATTTGGCTTAATTGCTAAACATTGTTAATTTTCAGATTTTTCACTCATCCGACCTTGTTGCCTTTGCATAACTAAATATCGGATTTTAGTGATCTTGCTGTCCCTAGAAAGATAAGGAAGATACCTACAATTTCAGGTTCACAAGAATTGTCAAATTAAGCCAAAATCAAGGCTAAATTGGTTCCCGAGTTCTCCGGGACGAATCAGTGTGCAGTCCATGATGTTCCTTCATTTAAATGGGCCTAACTTACTCATCTTAAGCCCAATAAAGGCATATGATACCTTGTTGGAAAGCTTATTCAGAGGCCCTTACAGTCGTACAAGCTAGAGTGAGACGGCAATTAGATAACTTTTACAATCATTGTTTTTGCTTTTACATTATTGGGCTTAATTGCTAAACGTTGTTAATTTATGGATTTTTCACTCATCCTGACCTTGTTGCCTTGCGCAGAGCATAACTAGAGCTACAGATATCGGATTTTGGTGATCTTGCTATCCCTAGAAAGATAAGGAAGAGACCTACAATTTCAGGTTTCACAAGAATTGTCAAATTAGGGCAAAATCAAGGCTAAATTGGGTCCCGAGTGTTAAGTCTCTAAAATGTCTGATGTGCATTTCCCTAAGTTTTGATGAGAACTAAACATTGGTTAATGATTTAATTAACCTTCATATTGGTTGCTAACCTATCTATCGAGTGTGCAGATTAAATAAGACAAACAGACGTCCAACAAAGTGTAGAAAAGCATACGTCCAACAAAGTGTAACAAACATACGTCCAACAAAGTGTAGAAAACCATACGTCCAACAAAGTTTAACAAACAGACGTCCAACAAAGTGTAGCAAACAGACGTCCAACACTGTAGTGTTTGAAGCGCACGTCCAAAATGCAAGAGAAACAAACTTGCGTCCACCAAAGCATTGAAAGCCAGCGTCTACCTACGTGGCATCCGGAGCGCGCCCAATAAAGTATCAGAACAGTGCGTCCAATAAAGTACCAGAACCGCGTGTCCAATAAAGTATCAGAATTGCCCGTCATTAAGGTCAGAATGGCTCGTCCAATGACGTGGCATATGGAGCTCGTCCATTAAAGTCAGAATGGCTCGTCCAATGACGTGGTATATGGAGCTCGTCCATTAAGGGCAGAATGTATCCATCCAATGACGTGGCAAATGGAGCTCGTCCACCAGAGTAACAGAGACTCTCGTCCACTAGAGTAACAGAGGTGCTCGTCCACTAGAGTAACAGAAGTGTTCGTCCACTAGAGTAATAGAAGTGCTCGTCCAGTCCATTAGAGTAACAGAAGTGCTCGTCCACTAAAGGTGATAGAAGCGCTCGTCCACTAGTCTTTGGACTTGATAAGTCCTTAATATGGAGCTCGTCTACTAGCCCGAATGAAAACTCAAATGACTAGATAGACGTGATTATTTTCAAGATGGAAGCACTTATCTTATGAACGCGAATTCTATAAGGATTATCAGAATCTTAGTTCAAGAACCAGAAAGAGACTTGAAGCCTTCTCTCCTACTCAGTTTCACGTTTATCAAGAAAAGTCAGAAGCTACTATCTCAAGTAACCTTGGACAATCAGAACCAAAGACCAGTTAAAGAATGCTTCCGACATGCTTTATTCCCTAGTACCTCTGGTCCTTACACGAATAGGGAAGTGTACTCAGCAATGTACAAATAGCTCTCTGCATAACTCTGATATGGCTGTATCACGATGCATAAAGCCATGATCCTTCATGTTAGAGTACAGCCAACGACTCTATTGTATTAATGGCTGCCCAGAACGACTTTATTGCATTTAATGAAGTTCTGCTTGAAGCCAACATCTGAGGGAATGTCTCTAATGGATCCTAAATGCTTGAAGACCATAAATATAGAAGTCATCGAAGATGAAGAACAGAGAATACACATTGCATTAAAAAGCCATTACTCTGTGCATTAATTTCTTCATTCTTTCATTCTGTATTCTTCAATCATTTGAAGTTATTACACAGACTTTCCTAAGCTTTACATTTAAACCACTCTCTGAGTGTTAGTGAAAGTTGTATGTCTAAGTTGTATTCATTACAAACCAAATATCTCAAACAAACCTGAGTGAGCCAGAAGAGGCTAAGTGTGCAAAGAATACTTGTCTTTGAGCCTGAAGAGGCTAGGTGTGCAAACAATACTTGTCTTGAGCCTGAAGAGGCTAGGTGTGTAAACAATACTTGTCTTGAGCCTGAAGAGGCTAGGCGTGCAAAGAATACTTGTGTCTGTAACCTAATCAGTTATAGTGGATAAATCTTGGTACTGCCAAGGACTGGACGTAGCTCTTTGCTTTGAAGAGTGAACCAGGATAAATAACTCTGTCAATCTCACTTTCCTTAAACTCTTTAATTGCTTTAGTTTTCTTACGTCTATCAAGTGGTGTGTTTGCCAAACTCACCCGTCCATCCTGTATTCTTCCACTCATCCAAATCTAGCTTCTGTTTGCGAAAAGATTTCAACTTTGCTTAAATTCTGATAAACACAATTCAACCCCCCTTCTCGAGTTTATAGTTGTCTATTTCAGTTGGTATCAGAGCTCAACCTATAGGTTGAGCATCTAACAGTGTAGAAGTAAAAGGTCTTGAAGAATAGACATGACTGCTGGGGCTAGGTCTAGTGGAAGTCATCAGACTGAAGGAGCTTCCCTAACCAGACCTCCTTACTTCAATGGAGAAAACTACAACTATTGGAAATATATATTTCAATGGTTCATTCTATCTACAAACTCTGATCTTTGGGATGTCATTACAGATGGTCCATTCATTCCCAAGAATGATGATAACACTGACAAACCAAAAGCTCAGTGGACCGCTGCAGAAAAGACAAAATGGGAGCTGAACCACAAAGCTAGATATAACATCATTTGTGCTCTCAGTCCGGAGGAGTTTGAGAAGGTATGTGCTTGTGACTCTGCCAAAGAAATATGGGACACTTTAGCTGTCACACACGAAGAAACAGAGGAAGAAGCCAATCTCTGTTTGATGGCCAACACTGACTCAGACTCTGATGATGAGGTACATCCTGAATATGAGGAATTACTTGATGCCTATGAGGAGTTGATGGAGGAATCCAACTGCTTATCTAAAGCCTTCAAATCCCTCAAGAGATAGTATTTAAAGCTCACCAGTGAGCATAAACAGAAATCTCAATAGTGCGAGAAGCTGGCTAAAGAGAATAGTGAGCTGAAGACTGAAAAGTCTAATGAGGCTAAGATCTCAAGTGAAACATCACCATCTGAAGAAGTTGAAAAACTTCAACAGAAAGTGGGAGAGCTCACTTCTGATCTTGCCAAATTTGTTAATGGTAGAGACAATCTGACTAAGCTACTTGGCAGTCAGAAGCATTCTCTTAACAAAGAAGGTATTGGATATGTCCATCAGACACATCATAAAGTATCAACTAAAGCTAAATGACAGTATCTGGTAAGTCAACTGTAACCAAATCAACACCTATTTGTAACTTCTGTGGAAAAACTGGGCACGTTATGTCTAAGTGTATCCATAAGAAGAGAAGGAAGTCTTTACAGACTCCTAGATCTAACAGAAAAGGACCCAGAAAAATATGGGTACCTAAAGATCAAATAATTTTTGTTGCAGATGTCCTCAACAGGACAAAGAAAACACCACTGCTGGTACCTGGACAGTGGTTGCTCGCGTCATATGACAGGAGAAAGGTCTATGTTCCTAGACCTCCAACTTAAGAAAGGAGGACACGTTGCTTTCGGAGGGAATCAGAAAGGGAAAGTTATAGGAATTGGTACTATTGGTGGTAAACCCCCTCTTCCCTCTATATCTAATGTTCTTATGGTTTAAGGATTAAGACACAATTTGCTTAGCATAAGTCAATTATGTGATAGTGGTTTTGATGTTTCCATTACCAAGGATGTATGCATAGTTAAAGACTGTTGTGGCAAAACCCTCTTTTCAGCTAAAAGGCAACAAAATCTTTATAAGATTGAACTGTCTGATCTCTCAGATCAAAGTGTAACCTGTCTGATGTCTAAAGAGGATGAGAGATGGTTATGGCATAAGAAACTAGGACATGCTAGTATGAAACTAATTTCTGAATTAAAAAGGAATAATCTTGTGAGAGGATTGCCTGATATTAGCTTTAAGAAGGATGTCTTGTGTGATGCATGCCAGAGAGGTAAACAGATAAAATCTAGTTTCAAATCTAAAAACCAAGTATCAACCTCTAGACCTCTTCAGTTGGTACACATGGATCTGTTTGGACCAGTTAGTGTTGCCAGCGTGGCTGGAAGAAAATATGGATTTGCATAGTTGATGACTATTCTAGATACACATGGGTACTGTTCCTAACACACAAGGATGAGTCTTTTAAGGCTTTCTCAGTATTCTGCAAAAGAGTACAAAATGAGCAGGGTTTCTGTATTTCTACCCTTAGAAGTGATCATGGGGGAGAATTGAAAATGAGCAGTTTAGACAGTTCTGTGAGGAGAATGGAATCTCTCACAATTTCTCTGCACCTAGAACTCCACAGCAAAATGGAGTGGTTGAGAGAAAGAACAGATCTCTGCAAGAGATGGCTAGATCTATGCTCAATGAAAATAATCTCCCTAAGTATTTCTGGGCAGAAGCTGTAAACACTGCTTGTTATGTACAAAACAGAATACTTATTAGGCCCTTTTCTAAAAAGGACTCCTTATAAATTGTGGAAAGGAAAAAGCCCCAACACATCTTATTTTCATGCTTTTGGATGTGAATCTTTTATTCTGAATACCAGAGATAATCTTGGAAAGTTTGATTCTAAGGTAGACAAAGGTATTTTCGTAGGATATTCTGAAAAGCCTAAGGCTTTTAGAGTATATAATTCAAGAACTTGTATTATTGAAGAATCTGTTCATGTTAAATTCAATGATGGATTAAAGACTGATAAAAAACTATCAGATCTAGAAGATGATCTTGCAGGTCTTGATATAAACAAACCAGAAAGTGAACAACCCGATCTAACCAAAATAGAACCTGTGCCGGGGGCTGAAAGACAAGTGGAATAGACGAGTCAAGATCTTCATGATGATCTCAAAAGGGATTGGAAGTTCAACACTCATCATCCTAAGGATCTTATTATTAGAAATCCTTCTGAAGGAGTAAGAACCAGATCCACATTAAGAGAATCAAGCAATGTGGCCTTTATTTCAGATTTGGAGCCTAAACGCATTGAAGAAGCTTTTGAGGATGAAAGCTGGATTCTTGCTATGCAAGAAGAACTTAACCAGTTCACAAGAAATGATGTCTGGACTCTTGTCTCTAAGCCTAAAAACAAGTCGGTTATTGGAACAAGATGGGTCTTCAGAAACAAATTGGATGAAGATGGTAAAGTTGTCAGAAATAAGGCAAGGTTAGTAGCTCAAGGCTATAACCAACAAGAAGGTATTGATTATCTTGAAACCTTTGCACCTGTAGCTAGAATAGAAGCCATACGCATTTTAATGTCATATGTTGTACAACACCAAATTACCCTGTTTCAAATGGATGTAAAAAGTGCTTTTCTAAATGGTATAATTGAAGAAGAAGTGTATGTTAAACAACCCCCTGGTTTTGACGATACTGATAAACCAGATCACGTTTTCAAACTTAAAAAGGCATTATATGGTTTGAAACAAGCACCTAGAGCATGGTATGATAGACTCAGTTCTTTTCTCATGCATAATGGTTTTACTAGAGGACAAGTAGACACTACTCTATTCAAAAAATGCTCTAAAGATAACTTTATTATAGTTCAAATTTATGTTGATGATATTATTTTTGGAGCAACAAATGAAAAGTTGTGCAAGGAATTTTCAAATCTAATGCAAGCTGAATTTGAGATAAGCATGATGGGAGAATTGAAGTTCTTCCTTAGATTACAAATCAAGCAGACAAGTGATGGAATTTACATCCATCAACAAAAATATACCAAGGAGATACTCAAGAAATACAAAATGGAAAATGCAAAGCTCATGAAAACCCCTATGCAACCCAATGCAAAACTAAGCAAAGATGATAAGGTAAAAAGGTAGATCAAACTGCCTACAGAGGTATGATGGGCTTTCTACTGTACTTAACTTCAAGCAGACCTGACATTCAATTTAGTGTCTATGTGTGCTAGATTCCAATCTGATTCTAGAGAATCTCATCTTAAGGCTGATAAAAGAATATTTAGATATTTGCTTGGAACTACTAATCTTGGTTTGCTGTATTTAAGATCAAAAGAATACAGGCTAGGTGTGGTGCACCAGAATCCTGACTTGGCTCGGTCAGGTGCACCAGATTCATGATCTGGCTCGGTGTGGTGCACCAGATTCATGACCTGGCTTGATATGGTGCACCAGATTCATGACCTGGCTCGGTCTGGTGTACCAGATTCATGACCTGGCTCGGTCTGGTGCAGCAAATTCATGACCTGCCTAGGTCTGGTTTACCGAATTCATGATTTGACTTTGTTTGGTACATCGGATTCTTGACATACCTCGGTGTGGTGCACCGGATTTCTGATTTGGCAAGGTAAGTTGCACCGGATTCCAGATTTGGCTCGGTGTGGTGCACCAGATTCCTAACCTGGCTCGGTCTGGTGCACCAGATTCATGACCTGGCTCGGTCTGGTGCACCAGATTCCTGATCTGGCTCGGTGTGGTGCACCAGATTCCTGACTTGGCTCGGTCTGGTGCACCAGATTCATGACCTGGCTCGGTCTGGTGCCCTAGATTCATGATCTGGCTCGATCTGGTGCACCAGGTTCATGACCTGGCTCGGTGTGGTGCACCAGATTCCTGATATGGCTGGTGTGGTGCACCAGATTCCTAACATGGATCGGTCTGGTGCCCCAGATTCATGACAATCTCTCACAATTTCTCTGCACCTAGAACTCCACAGCAAAATGGAGTGGTTGAGAGAAAGAACAGATCTCTGCAAGAGATGGCTAGATCTATGCTCAATGAAAATAATCTCCCTAAGTATTTCTGGGCAGAAGATGTAAACACTGCTTGTTATGTACAAAACTGAATACTTATTAGGGACTTTTCTAAAAAGGACTCCTTATAAATTGTGGAAAGGAAAAAGCCCCAACACATCTTATTTTAATGCTTTTGGATGTGAATGTTTTATTCTGAATACCAGAGATAATCTTGGAAAGTTTGATTCTAAGGTAGACAAAGGTATTTTCGTAGGATATTCTGAAAAGTCTAAGGCTTTTAGAGTATATAATTCAAGAACTTGTATTATTGAAGAATCTGTTCATGTTAAATTCAATGATGGATTAAAGACTGATAAAAAACTATCAGATCTAGAAGATGATCTTGCAGGTCTTGATATAAAGAAACCAGAAAGTGAACAACCCGATCTAACCAAAACAGAACCTGTGCCTGGGGCTGAAAGACAAGTGGAATAGACGAGTCAAGATCTTCATGATGATCTCAAAAGGGATTGGAAGTTCAACACTCATCATCCTAAGGATCTTATTATTAGAAATCCTTCTGAAGGAGTAAGAACCAGATCCACATTAAGAGAATCAAGCAATGTGGCCTTTATTTCAGATTTGGAGCCTAAAAGCATTGAAGAAGCTCTTGAGGATGAAAGCTGGATTCTTGCTATGCAAGAAGAATTTAACCAGTTCACAAGAAATGATGTCTGGACTCTTGTCTCTAAGCCTAAAAACAAGTCGGTTATTGGAACAAGATGGGTCTTCAGAAACAAATTGGATGAAGATGGTAAAGGTGTCAGAAATAAGGCAAGGTTAGTAGCTCAAGGCTATAACCAACAAGAAGGTATTGATTATACTGAAACCTTTGCACCTGTAGCTAGAATAGAAGCCATACGCATTTTAATGTCATATGTTGTACAACACCAAATTACCCTCTTTCAAATGGATGTAAAAAGTGCTTTTCTAAATGGTATAATTGAAGAAGAAGTGTATGTTAAACAACCCCCTGGTTTTGAGGATACTGATAAACCAGATCACGTTTTCAAACTTAAAAAGGCATTATATGGTTTGAAACAAGCACCTAGAGCATGGTATGATAGACTCCGTTCTTTTCTCATGCATAATGGTTTTACTAGAGGACAAGTAGACACTACTCTGTTCAAAAAATGCTCTAAAGAGAACTTTATTATAGTTCAAATTTATGTTGATGATATTATTTTTGGAGCAACAAATGAAAAGCTGTGCAAGGAATTTTCAAATCTAATGCAAGCTGAATTTGAGATGAGCATGATGGGAGAATTGAAGTTCTTCCTTGGATTACAAATCAAGCAGACAAGTGATGGAATTTACATCCATCAACAAAAATATACCAAGGAGATACTCAAGAAATACAAAATGGAAAATGCAAAGCTCATGAAAACCCCTATGCAACCCAATGCAAAACTAAGCAAAGATGATAAGGTAAAAAGGTAGATCAAACTGCCTACAGAGGTATGATGGGCTTTCTACTGTACTTAACTTCAAGCAGACCTGACATTCAATTTAGTGTCTATGTGTGCTAGATTCCAATCTGATTCTAGAGAATCTCATCTTAAGGCTGATAAAAGAATATTTAGATATTTGCTTGGAACTACTAATCTTGGTTTGCTGTATTTAAGATCAAAAGAATACAGGCTAGGTGTGGTGCACCAGAATCCTGACTTGACTCGGTCAGGTGCACCAGATTCATGATCTGGCTCGGTGTGGTGCACCAGATTCATGACCTGGCTCGGTCTGGTGCACCAGATTCATTACCTGGCTCGGTCTGGTGCACCAGATTCATGACCTGGCTCGATCTGGTGCAACAGATTCATGACCTGCCTAGGTCTGGTGTACCGAATTCATGATTTGACTCGGTTTGGTACATCGGATTCCTGACCTGCCTCGGTGTGGTGCACCGGATTTCTGATTTGGTTGGGTAAGGTGCACCGGATTCCTGATCTGGCTCGGTGTGGTGCACCAGATTCCTAACCTGGCTCGGTCTGGTGCACCAGATTCATGACCTGGCTCGGTCTGGTGCACCAGATTCCTGATCTGGCTCGGTGTGGTGCACCAGATTCCTGACTTGGGTCGGTCTGGTGCACCAGATTCTTGACCTGGCTCGGTCTGGTGCCCTAGATTCATGATCGTTCTCGGTCTGGTGCACTAGGTTCATCACCTGGGTCGGTCTGGTGCACCAGATTCCTGATATGGCTGGTGTGGTGCACCAGATTCCTAACATGGATCGGTCTGGTGCACCAGATTCATGACAATCTCTCACAATTTCTCTGCACCTAGAACTCCACAGCAAAATGGAGTGGTTGAGAGAAAGAACAGATCTCTGCAAGAGATGGCTAGATCTATGCTCAATGAAAATAATCTCCCTAAGTATTTCTGGGCAGAAGCTGTAAACACTGCTTGTTATGTACAAAACAGAATACTTATTAGGCCCTTTTCTAAAAAGGACTCCTTATAAATTGTGGAAAGGAAAAAGCCCCAACACATCTTATTTTAATGCTTTTGGATGTGAATGTTTTATTCTGAATACCAGAGATAATCTTGGAAAGTTTGATTCTAAGGTAGACAAAGGTATTTTCGTAGGATATTCTGAAAAGTCTAAGGCTTTTAGAGTATATAATTCAAGAACTTGTATTATTGAAGAATCTGTTCATGTTAAATTCAATGATGGATTAAAGACTGACAAAAAACTATCAGATCTAGAAGATGATCTTGCAGGTCTTGATATAAACAAACCAGAAAGTGAACAACCCGATCTAACCAAAACAGAACCTATGCCTGGGGCTGAAAGACGAGTGGAACAGACGAGTCAAGATCTTCATGATGATCTCAAAAGGGATTGGAAGTTCAACACTCATCATCCTAAGGATCTTATTATTAGAAATCCTTCTGAAGGAGTAAGAACCAGATCCACATTAAGAGAATCAAGCAATGTGGCCTTTATTTCAGATTTGGAGCCTAAAAGCATTGAAGAAGCTCTTGAGGATGAAAGCTGGATTCTTGCTATGCAAGAAGAACTTAACCAGTTCACAAGAAATGATGTATGGACTCTTGTCTCTAAGCCTAAAAACAAGTCGGTTATTGGAACAAGATGGGTCTTCAGAAACAAATTGGATGAAGATGGTAAAGTTGTCAGAAATAAGGCAAGGTTAGTAGCTCAAGGCTATAACCAACAAGAAGGTATTGATTATACTGAAACCTTTGCACCTGTAGCTAGAATAGAATCCATACGCATTTTAATGTCATATGTTGTACAACACCAAATTACCCTGTTTCAAATGGATATAAAAGTGCTTTTCTAAATGGTATAATTGAAGAAGAAGTGTATGTTAAACAACCCCCTGGTTTTGAGGATACTGATAAACCAGATCACATTTTCAAACTTAAAAAGGCATTATATGGTTTGAAACTAGCACCTAGAGCATGGTATGATAGACTCAGTTCTTTTCTCATGCATAATGGTTTTACTAGAGGACAAGTAGACACTACTCTGTTCAAAAAATTCTCTAAAGAGAACTTTATTATAGTTCAAATTTATGTTGATGATATTATTTTTGGAGCAACAAATGAAAAGCTGTGCAAGGAATTTTCAAATCTAATGCAAGCTGAATTTGAGATGAGCATGATGGGAGAATTGAAGTTCTTTCTTGGATTACAAATCAAGCAGACAAGTGATGGAATTTACATCCATCAACAAAAATATACCAAGGAGATACTCAAGAAATACAAAATGGAAAATGCAAAGCTCATGAAAACCCCTATGCAACCCAATGCAAAACTAAGCAAAGATGATAAGGTAAAAAGGTAGATCAAACTGCCTACAGAGGTATGATTGGCTTTCTACTATAC
>JAUPTC010001321.1:0-25368 GCA_030762895.1 Sophora flavescens
ATAGGAAGAAGAGTGATGAAGTTAATCTCCACGGCGAATATTCATGACGTGAATGCGAGAAAATTAAAAGGATGGAAGGAAGCTATTTATAGGAGCGAGGGGGATGAAGTTACTAAGCTATTACGATTTTGTTGAAAACTTACCTATAAACTTAATGCTCATTAAGAGGATTGAGTTACAAGGTGCATGGGTAAGTAACACGATGCGAGTTAAAGGAATGAATGTTTTTACGAGAGGTCTATACACCTTTAACGTCAGTTTTTTTAAAAAGCGGCGTTAAAAGTGTTTTTAATAAAAAATATTAATTGTTACGTCAGGTTTTTATACAACCGGCGTTAAAAGTTTGATTTTTACTTCAGTTAAATAAATAGCGACGTAAATAATCCTATATATTATACAGCGTCGAGAATGAATATTGGAAATAATGTAATTGATATACGGGAACTTCGAGTCATCAAATAAGTTGGCGTTAAAAATGAGGTGGTGGGTAAACTATTTGCGTCAGTTCTATAAATAAGCGGCGTAAATAATTATGAACTCATTTCATTGGTTGTCATGTCCTTGTTGTCCCTCTTAATGAGATCACTCCATATATTACTGCAGTTTATTTCTAAACCTTTTTTATACAAGTTTATTTTTAATTTTTTATTAATTAGCTTGAATTAGTAAACAAATTATTGTGCAAATTAAAATAAATAAACACTTAACATAAAACAAGTTATATGTATAATCAAATCGTATGACATTAATTAGGCGATTCATAAGTTAAATTACATGATTAAAAGATAAAAAATTTCTGCAACATAGCCTAAAATATAAAAAAGTTTCTGCATCAACATCATTTTCTTCTCGATCCCGTCATCGAAACTCCAATGGATGCATCACCTCCCTCACTTGAATTCCAAGATGCAAAGTAAATCCTCGGTCACTAGCGGCGAAAGCAAAAGTGAAATGGATCTTTGCATCTTTCTTCTTGATGGAGTTCCTTGATGCATCATCTTGAATCCACAATCACTTGCTTCCAAAGCAAAGTGAAAGGGATGAGGGGATGAAATAAAGTGAGAGAATCCACATTCTTGATTCACCCAACCTTAATATCCATGCAATGTAATTTACTCAAACTCGGAAGTTGTTTGACCATTAAGACAAAGACCTTTGAGTCTAGGAATAGGAAGAAAGAGTGATGAAGTTAATCTCCACGAGAATATTGTGAAGCGAGAAAATTAATTAAAAGGAGATGGAAGCTAGGAAGCTATTTATAGGAGCGAGTGGATGAAGTTATTAAGTTATTCTGATTTTCTTGAAAACTTATCTATAAACTTAATGCTCATTAAGAGGATTAGGTACAAAGGTGAATGGGTAAGTAGCACGATAGTCAAGGGAATGAATGTTTCTGGAAACTAATAAACCTTTAACGTCGTTGTGTAATACAATGGCGTAAGAAGTTGTGAGTGTTTTTAACGTCGAGTTTCTTAATACAACTTACGTTAAATATATGACATTTAACGTCGTTATTAGTAACAACGGCGTAATAAGTGTGAGAGTTTTTAACGTCGGTTTATTAAGACAAGCGGCGTTAAATATATGATCTTCAACGTCGGGTTTTACCAAAAGCGGCGTAAAATGTTGTTTTATTTTAATTATAACGTTTACCCCCGCCGCGCCTTCTCCACTTCTCTACGTCTTTTCTCTTTTCATCACGCTCAACCCTCACTCTCGCTCTCACTCTGCCCTAATCGCGCGCTCATCTCACGCCGCAGCCACCGCTAGGGCTTCTTCGCCACCACCAAGTGAGGTACACTCTTAACCCCAACTCTGTCTTTCCCGCTCCTTCTTTGCAATAACTTGACATCTCTCTTTCCCCCTGGCCTTCCGCGCACTAACTCTCCTTGTCCCTCTGCTCTCGTAGCCACATCGACGTTAGCCACCACTCAAGCTTCCCCCCACCACCACGCGCCTATTTCTGGTGAGTCTTTAATTAGGGCACATTTTTTTATTCACGGTTTGAGTGCATGCATGTTGCTCTTTGGTTTGAAAGCGTAGTCTCATTAGTTGAAACTTGAAGCTGTGAGTTTGAGTTGTTTGGAATGTCTCTATTTTTGGTTTTTAGTGTATGTTGAAGCTGTAGTCTCATTAGTTGTAACTTTAAACCGTGAGTTTGAGTTGTTTGGAATGTCTCTATTTTTGGTTTTGAGTGCATGTTGCTCTCTTTGGTTGATCCGTCACGGTCGTGATGCTCATCACGGCTGGCGTGATCGGTTAGCCTATGAGGGTGCGTTCGGTTGGACGTGGAGGCACCACGGCGGTCGTGACCGGCTTGGCAATGTTCAAAAACTATAGTTTTCAATCTCCGTATTGTCATATATTAGATATATAGATGTTTTGTATATCTCTGAGGACCTATCTAGTTATTTTTATTTATTTTGTATTTATTTTGAGTTATAACCTATGTTAATACATATATATTGTTTTTGAACAGGCATACATATGGATCAGTCGGATAGCCCACATGCACGGGAGGACATTGTTGGGGTTTGCGAGGACCCGATCACGCCCGCCTGCTTGATTCTAGTGTAAGTTTACATGCATGTTATATCGTCTTTAGTCCTTCTTGTTAATGTAAGTTTATAATGTTACAACCCTCTATTTTATCATTTTTTTTGTCCATACGGACATCACGGGCTCATAGGAAGCGGGGTAGAGGCCACCTCGTTGAAGAAACTAGAAAGGACGGGCGGAGCGGACGAAGCTTGAGGTCTCCTTCGATGCTAATCTAAATGCCCGGGGACCCGTGCTAAATAATTTAATAAGTGGGTGTTTCTACAAGCGAAAGCGCACGTAAGCATCAACTACAACCCTTTGGAATGGCGTTCCCAGAGCGTTAAGGATCGGATTTGGGAGGCTATCACGGTATTTTACCTTTACATTCGTTTGATTTACATTATCGGATAATTATCGAGTTATAATCCATCCAGTTGTTATATATGTATCTAATGTGTAGGTAGCTTGGTATGCCAAATGACGAGGATCATCGTCATAAATGTATGAAAATGACATCAAAGCGTTGGAATGGGTTCAAGCATGATCTTACCAGTACTATCTATCACGGGAAGAAGCGGCTGATAAAATGTTCTCGGATTATCCCTGGATTGATCGGGATACTTGGGATAAGTTTGCAGGAGTCGACGGGATGAAGAATTTTAGGTTGGTTGATTAAGTTAATTTTGTATGCTTATTATAGATCATTTAACTATATTTAATTATGTGTTTTTGTTTGAATAGGCTAAGGCAAATAAGGGTCGGCGAATCAGGCGAAGAACGTCACCGCCACACCATGTCTCGGGGGTGGGTACCATACTCGGATCCGGCGATGATGGCGGATAAGGGAGGCGGAAGCGGGAAGAGCACTCTGCTAGGATTGAAAGAGGAGAGGTGCTGAGGGCACACCATCAAGTCCTCCGTCGGACATCGGCCGCGAGGATGTGTACGGTTAGCCGCCCGCATGACAAAGGCGGGATCTTTTAAAGTTGATGCCATCTCTGGAAGTGGCGGATAAGATTAGTAAGTAAATAATTAACTTGATTTCAATTGATATTTGTATAGATACTTGCAACACTTTTCACTTGCCACGTTTTTCATTTTTTCATTGTAGATGGATCTTAAGCAAAAATCCTCCCGGGCGCATTCGTCCTTCCCGGGCCGAGGGCGTCTTGATGATTGCTCTAGGCAAGAAAGACCATCCTGGTCGGGTTCGGTGTTCTGGGAGCGTGACCATCAAACAATATTATGGCAAGTCTGCTTCACGAGCGGGTGGTCAATGAAGCATCAATTTTGGCTGACATTACTCGGCACCTCATGACCAACCCGGATATTACATCACATCGATGCAAGGCATAATAGCCAACCCATAATTCAAGCGGGCGCTTGCTAGAGAGCTTTCCTCGTCGGTACATCCCGAGGACACCGCAAGGCTTGCCAACGCTTCACATGTGAGCACAAAGAGAGTTTTAGTATGGCCCATGTGGAGGACGATGAGTTGGCGACTAGGGAGGCGGGAGTTGGAAGTCCGAGCGCCATGAGCATGAGTTGGAAATGGCGTGAGCTTGAGTTGGACTCCAAACGGCGTGAGCTCGAAATGTTAGCAAAGGTATTTATTCATTATTAATGTCAAAATAGTCAAATAAATACTTGTGTTTTTTTAATTATCAAAAACTTATATATTTTATTTTCCTAAAGCGAAGGCCAAGTCGACGTCGGTGCCATTGTCACCTATCACTCGTTTGTTCTCACTTGGTGAGGATTATGCGTATGATATTTTTGAATGTCCATTGGAGCACGATGGATGGGTGGCACGCCCGAATCAAGAGAGGATATTTTCCTTCGTTGGTGACGATCTCGAGAGCGCTGCGGAAATAACGTCTGGATGAACTGGCAATGTCATGGGTCTCCGGTGCACGTAAGTTAATTTTAATTTTATAACTTATTTATTTTTGGTATTTTTCCATTTAATAATTTATTTTAATTTCAATATATATATTATGTAATTAACATCCACACCCTTTTCATATCTTAGGTATCTCCATCGTCTTGACTTGATAAGGGCGTTGCATCGGTTCACGGTTTCTTAGATCCGTCAATCCTTCCAGCCCGGAGTTCTTTCTTGGCGTGCATTGAGTAAATACATAGGGAAGGTGTTGGGAGACAATCCGAAAGAATTATATCTGGCTCCTCTACTGTATGAATGACCATTGGCAGTTGTTGGTACTTCACCGTCTAGGCATCTTTGTCATATTCTTACGCTCTCCACCATGATCCTGCCAGAAGGTGGTGGAAGTAAAAATATGTAAGTAACTAATCTTAAATTAAATTTAAGTTTTAATATCAGTTGTTTTTAGTTTATTACGCACATGATAAATGAGTTTGTTAATTGATCGACATGATTATTTGTTTATGATAGCGCGGCTGGCGAGTAGCATAAGTTGCGCCAACGGGAGAAGTAGGACTTCTAAGGCTAAAGCAAATCCTGTATGGAACATCCTCAAGGTTTGGTAGTTTATTTATCAAATAATTATTATTATAATTACTAATTTATGTGTATATTCAACTGACGTTGAAATTAATTTTGTTGGTAGTCTCGATTTCAACCTGGCAGGTTGGTCGTCGCGGCTATTATGTGATGCTTCATATCTTTGAACATAGTCTCCGCATCTATTACGGAAGGATGGAAGAAGGTAATATTTAAACAACTTGTTAAATTATATATTATAGTTTTGAAGATGACTTGCATTGATGTTATTGTTATTATTTGAACGTGTCTAGGCATTTATCGACCCAATCGCCTATTGAACAAGATGAGTTAAGAGACTTGAGGATGCGCTTGCCGAATTCTTCTTCAAGTATTGCGGCTGAAAAAGGAATTGCCAACATACCTCCGCAATACTAAGATAAATAGTTTATATGTTAGACTTTAGAAACAAATTAATAACATGTATATATATATATATATATATATATATATATATATATATATATATATATATATCATGATATAGTTTTTTTTTTTATACATTGGAACTAAAATTTATTTATATATATACATGGGTTTTGGTTTTAAGTCCCCATTGTTCAAATTTCCTTTTGCAATTCCGCAATGTGTGTGATATTACGTGTTCTTGGGAGTGAATGCGAGGGATAGGTGAGGGAGTGATATTTTAAAACCGAATTTAAAAAAAAACTTATTAACGTCGGTTGTATCAAACAAGCGGCGTTAATAGTATTTTATAAAATATACAGTACTCTATTAACGTCGATTGTTTATTACAACCGGCGTTAAAATTAAACCTTTAACGTCAGTTCTTTATAACAAGCGGCGTTAGTTTTAACAAAATCAGCGTCCGTTGTATTAAAGAACCGGCGTTAATAGTTTTATTTTAACGTTGGTTTTGTTAAGGAACCGGCATTAATAGTGTTATATTTAACGTCAGTTCTCCGGCAGCGTTAAAATAGTAACTATTAACGTCATTTGTATTTCGTCGGTCAGGTATTCTAACGTAAAAAATAAATTTTAAGCGGCGTAAAAAGCACTTATTGCACTAGTGTGAGCTCCACGAGTCAAGCACGTTCATGCTTTGTTGAGCATGGGTGTGCTCAAGTACCCATTTCCCGGGTTTGAATGGGAGCACGACGTGCTCCTGTTGAGCACGGGCATGCTCCCACTGTTGAGCACGAGGCTTGCTCAAGTGTGTCTTATTGTTGTTCAGGCAGAAGGGTCCACATACCCTATTGCCACTTGTTTTTGGGACATCTCAGATTCAAATCTAAGGGTTCTCACTAATCCATTGATCATAGCTTCATTCATCTTAACTGCTCTTCATTAATATTCATGTCCTATCATCATGTGGAATTAATCCTTTAATCATAACCGTTATTAATGTTCCTAGAACACTTACTAATCAATCCTAGAGTCTTTAACTAAGCCCTATGAACATAACCTTACCTCTCACACTATATTCATGTCTTATGAACAACTGGGATAAACATCCCTTAAATATCATTTATCATCGTTAACGTATTTTAACGTCTTTAACATCATTGTTGGCATCGGCATTCTCAACAATCAACACTCATAAAGAGCACAACACAACAACGGACCCATACCAACACTCGATAATGTTGGTAAACTAGACACGTTCCCCGAGCAGCTCGGCGAGTTCCCAAAGCCTTGTCCAAACAAGAAGAAGACAACCAATTAGTCTCTAGATCTAATAAATATAAAAGAGACTAAGAGAGAGGGAAGACAACGTTACCTCCAAACCATACTATCGCACTACTTCTCCACAACTAGATCAAGTACACCAAGAACTTCAAAGGGTTCAAGAGGAGGGAAGGGAAGAGGTTTCGGTCGTACTAGGACTGTCAAAGTGCCAAAAGAGGATTTTGGTCGCAACCCTCATGGAACTGCTCTATTTAGAGACTGCGAGACCGAGCACGACCTTGCTCCACTGTTGAGCATGGCCAAGCTCAATTCCTAAGCATGGGGAACTCAAATATTGTACTGTTAGATCATCTAAACGATCGAATTGACCAAAAATATAAAATAATACTTGTAGATAATTCTCTTAGCTTTCCAACGCCACAAATATCACATCGATCGGACATCTAGAACTAAATATATGGCTAAAACGGTGAAACATGTTACTTGGACTCTAAAAGGATTGAACCTTTCTAAAGTTAAACTTCCCCAAACATGAACTTAGGCATAAAAAAACAAACATAACAAGCATAAATAAGCATATATATAACATATATGAAAGCACTAAACTTATTTTCAAAAACGGGGTGTTACAATTCCACCCTCTTATAAAAAATTTGTCCTCGAAAATTCTATCACCTCAACTAGTTAACTTTCACCAATTAAGATCGTACCTTGGGTTGAGTCCTTGGACTCGGAGACTCCCAGATCCACTAAGAGAGTAGACCCTCCTAGTGGTCTTGGTAGATTGACTTTAGGCTTCTAATGCTGATAACATTCTATGGCTCGACTTCTCTTCTCTGTAGTTAAAACGGAAGTGGCCATACTTGCCACACTTCAAACGGATGATTTTAGGCTCCTTGCAATGGATGGGTATAGTGACCTTCTCCACATTTACCACACTTGATAGACCTAGAGGAATCCCAGTCCTTAAGCTTACCTGCTGAGAATCGCTGCTCCTTTCCATTCCTCTTCAAGTCCCGGCCGATGAAGCCGGACACACTGTCTTTCTTCGTCCTTCTCATCATCATCCTAAGTCTCTTTCTGTACATCCGAACTCTTACGACTTGCGATCCTGGACTTGTAAGAATCCTCGAAGATTCGGCACTTGTTCATCAAGGTGGAAAAGACTCGAGATCTCCTGGTAGATAATAGCACGCTTGATTTACGGGCCTGCACCAGGCCTCAAACTACGCACTTGGAGGCGGTCAGCCATATCTTTGGTACAATGTATAATAACGGGTGAGATCCTCAAACTTAGCCGCATACTCTCCCTCTTGACATGTTGCCCTACTTGACATCGAAACTCCATCTCATTTTTGTCCTTGATGTCCGAACGGAAAGTACTTCTCGAGAAACCTGTCCTTAAATATCGTCCATGTGATAATAGTACCTTCGCTTGGATATGTTGACAACGGTTCCCACCAATGTTCAGCCTACTATGTCAGCATAAAGGTCCCAAAGATGACCTTCTGTTGTTTGTTTGCATCCCATAGCTCGGAAGATCTTCTCGGTCTCCTCTACCACAACAAAGCCTCCTCAGGGTCATAAGCTCCTTTAAAAGATGGCGGGTTGTTTTTTAGGAACTTGTCCAATCTACGAAACTCAGTTGGTCCATCATTGTTGTTGTTCTGGTTTTTGGCCTATGGCGTTTGCGGCAGTTCCAAAGCATCGGCGATCGCTTGGTTGTTCCTACATCTTCCTGCCATTGGCTCATGCATTTACCCAAGACAATGAGTTAAACACAGGAACCAAGCAAGAAGGTCTAACGGTTCTTAATACAAGAGCATTATTATCTATAACAAGTATAGATAAATGTGACACCCTACCCCGCATGCATTCAAAAGGATAACACATATATAAAGAGAGAACACATGCAAATATATATAATTATCAAACCGGCAGAGACTGGCGCATTGTAACATAACGCGGAAATAACCAAAACATTTTTATTGAGACACCCCGACGTCCCATTAAAGAAAACCTAAAATATTAAGACCTAATTTCGTTATTATCGTTATACGGATATATTAAAAATGGCGGAAAATTAAAACTTATAATATAAAACAGTAAACATACATGCAGAAACATAACCTATATATATATATATATATATATATATATATATATATATATATATATATATATATATATATATATATACACATCATATCCTAATACAATATAGTAGAGGGAATCCCATCAATGGGATCCCAATAGGTACAAACTGGTGACATCAGCAAAATACATCAAAGAACAAAGGAAAGATGCCTCGTCGGTTCTCTCCACACCCAGTCCCCTCTCAAAATACAACAAAATCCTCACTCACGCCTAACTGACGGCACTGGCCCAATCCATCATATGCTACCACCCTCGCCAGCATCCCGTGGTCCGGCAGGTCCAAATACTCCTCCGCTCCCATAGGAAAAGCTCTGATCCGACTGCCTCTGGAACATCTGTCTGTATGGCTGACTATCTCTGGGATGCAGCCGTTTGGAAGACACCCAAGAAGACTCTGAAATAGTGGCCCGGACCTCTGGAGGTGTTGGTACCTCTGGAAGGGGCAACAGGTCCTGGGCTGGAGCAATCGGGTCATCCTCCTGCATAGGTGCCAACTCGCTCGAATGCATGGTGCGGGTGCAGGGTGCAAAGTACAAGCCCTAGTACAAGTACATCGAAGGGTACCATAAAGGGGACGGGATCCATGCCTGGCATCAGCAGCATCGGCGGTATATGTCCATCAGGCTGTCCTAACGGGAAGGGAAAAGTCGTGCCAAAACGGAACGTGCAGACAAAACCAATGGGAGCTCCATGCCCCAGTCCTGAAGTGATGGACATCGGACCTATATATACAGCAAAACGGGTGACTGGGTCCACTAGCCACCCATTTGGATCAACGCACTCCACCTTAAAGGTCCCCGAGAGGGGAAACCCTGGATCTTGGATCAACCATGGATGGTCCCAGTGCTCCATCTGTATTAGCCGGCTCTGAGGTACAAGATATATATATATATATGCACAAAATACACAACACAAGAAAAGGGATAAAAAGCAATATAATGTCAAACGTGGAAAAGGTTTAGTAATATTTAATTCTATAACAGCACACTAAACATTCGTCTCCAAGAATTATATATATATATATATATAACACAAATCATCCCCAATCCATGTCTACGATGTTTCATCATCAGGTATCAGCCATATCCGGATATCCAACAATGACACGCCCCGAGTCCCCGACGCACACCCTCGTCCGTGGATGGAGGATACCCATGCAAAGCAATGGCCCTGTAGCTACACAACTGCAGTGCGCACCTCTAAACCATGGCCGGGTGCTCATGCAAAGCATGAACTATAGCTGCCAACTAAATTGAAATAATGTCGGGACGGTCCGCCATTAGCCTAACCCCGGGAATTCTCCTTCCAAGGACTAGGCCCCAAAGACCATGTTTCAGGTCCACCAGACCATGTTTCAGGTCAACCATATCACGGACCATGTTTCAAGTCACCCCCTAGTGCCCTAACCGCTCATCATAATCTCGTAGATAAGCTCAATAATAATCTCATCTCATCAATCCCATCATCATCATATCACAGTAATTATCTCGATTAGGCACTGCTAGTACATATAGTATGAATTTCCCAATACATCATCATATCTCAACATAACTTATCCCTTACTCAACCTCTAAGCATAATCATAACACTCATCACAACATACCATCATATCATCAAAATCATCATCAATACCATCATGTCATGAAATCATCATTTCATTCATATCATCATTTCCAAAATAATCATCATTACCAATAATAATAATATAACATGTTCATAACATAACTACACACTCATAACATCATCATCCATCAATTACCAATATCAAACCAACCAATCAAATCAGTCAAAGCTGGCAATCATTATATAGTAAAATAATATATTTTAGACGTAACGGTGATAAACGCACAATTCCCATATCATCATTGGTACCACTAGGTAGTCCCTAATGTGATATGGATATTGTCTGTTACTTCCGCTTCTCATTGTAGGGTTTTGGGTCGCCCTACGCCGATTATCGAATTAAATGTAATCGCACTAGTTTCAGACGTTAAATGGTTTCTTTCCCCACCGAAGAACGTACAACCTCGGAAATGCTACGAGATCACTCCTACTCGAATCCTCTCGAATCTACCTCACACCGAACGTGGTCCCCGAATCTCTGATATCCCACCTAAACATCACATTTTGAAAGACACAAAATAAGAAACTCAAAATCTGCAGTAAACACCACAAGATCCTCCACTTGTTTTGGCTCTATATATCACAACCTAGACCTTTGTTAAAAAAGTTGACCATTGAGAATAAAGAACTACCTTTCCTTTACCTTCTCCAAAAATTTCAGCTCGATCCAACGATGAACGAGCCTAAGATGAACCTTCCAAGGCGATCGGTCGGGAGATACACGGCTGAGTTTCTCTCCCTCTTATAAGTTAAATAACTCACACTCGGGGAACTCTCGGAAGTTTTAGCCGTTGGATATGAAATACTATCAACCCGAACCTCTCTATGAAATTCAAACATGATCTAACGGTGGAAGAAGGTGTTGTGAGGGATTTACAGAGGTGCTCGGCTTCAAACTTGAAGCTCTCAACAATGGATGGTTTGGGTTTTGGTAGCTCTCCTCCTCTTTTCTATATTTATCTCTCTAGTTTTCTCTCTTCCTTTCTCTATATCTTTTCCTCTCTATCTATATTTGGTTCCTTTCTCTGTATTTTCCATCGAAGAGGTTCAAATGAGGTGTTGAACCTCTTTTATTTTTTTCAAGGGCGATCACGGGCGCTCAGCGCCATTCACCAGCGCCCAGCGCTGGGCATGCAACCGAGGGCCTTTCATGCGTGACACGTGTCAGTGCTGATCAGTGGCTGGGCGCTCAGCGCCACCCTCCAGTGCTCAGTGCTGGCCTTCTTGCAGCCACACAGATTTCGTGCGTTTATTCGTGTTCTGAGCTCGTTCGAAGTCCGATTGATCCCAAAAATGAGACGTAGGCTCACTAAGACCTAATGAACAACCTCCAACCATTAAAAATGACTAACCTCAATCATAACTCCAAGTTTCTTATTTCTCGTTCAAATGTCCTAAAGACAATAATTGGGAAAATTCTAAGTTTTGCTCACATTTAAAATCATTCCCGATAATTGCTTACTTCTTATGCAAAATTTCCTAGAAGACAAATATCTTAACCACAAAAATTTCACGTCTTTATCTTAAACATATTATAAAATCTGGCCGTTACATTTATAAAGAAAACATAACATAAAAGAAAACCATAAACGAACCCAACCCCGATGTCACACTATATAGCCGGTATAACCAATCCGATAAAATAACTCGGATACAACTGGAAACAACTAAACTACTGAAAACGGAAATCCTATCTATGAGTCGCGGTGCCTCAGAGTCACTCCTCAACTGGCTTCCCATCGACCTCTGCATAAATGATACATGCCACAAACAAGAAACATAGAGATAGGGAGTAAGAAACATATATATGAATATAACGACAAGGAAGCAGTTAGAAAGACGAGCATACATCAAACAAGCATATTATATCAAACAGCAATATCATAACAATCATCATCATATAACGTGTATGCTATGCAATGCAGTTCTGCTCCACTCCTCTACTATGCACTTGGATCCAAACTAACTCAGGATGCCAACTTTGGGCTTACATTTCCACATTGGTCAATAAGCACCAACACCGGGGCAATCCACCAAGCCATGGGTGGACCCCTAGAACAGCTGACACATCTTATTCTCGGATGCGCCACCACGGTGTATACTTGATTCCCTTTCGGACGAATCCCGCGGACGGCCAGATCGTCTTACACACGGACAACCTCCCCTATGTTGAACAACCTCCAATCAACATCTCCGATGCGTGAATGCATGGCAAACAACACACAACTACAACCACCACCTCCGCTTGGGCCTATAGGCTACCCAAGTTTTAACACCATCAACACCTCGACCACTCGGCTATCGAGGATTATCGTTAACGTTTCGTATTCATTAATTAATCACTCTAGTCGTTCTACACTAGAGATTACCAACTTGACCATTAAGCATCAAGGCCCCCTTGGAGCGAACACTAGGCTACCAAGGTACATCATCTTATCACTTGGAGCAAACACTAGGCTACCAAGGTACTACATCTTAACGCTTGGAGAGGACACTAGGCTACCAAGGTACAACATCTTATCACTTGTATTTGGTCTTCATGTTCCGTTGGTATTTTGTTAAGTCTTTTAAAGCATTTGGGGTGACAACCCCGCTTCGAGTTTTGTTACGCATTTTGTTCGGAATAGGTGAGCACGGTCGTGCTCAGCCAACCTCAAGACTGTGTAAATCTTGAGCTCACGGTTAAAAATGATCATGCTGGTTGTTGAGCACGGACATGCTTAAGCGGCGTGCCTAGCCGTGCTCCCCATTGAGCACGGGTGTGCTCAAGTGCGGGCCCTGCTATTCTCGCGAAGGATCACGGACCCTATTGCCACTTGTTTTGGGACATCTCGATTCAAACCTAAAGTTTCTCACTACTAAAGATAAAATCAAATAGAATCAAAGAGGATAAAATCAGGGAACATTTCCTGATTCTCCAACAAACATCATAATAGTTAAGAATCATATAACAAACAGACATAAAAGCATATAGACATGTTATCAAAGGAAAGGGTCATGGGTAACCCTTCGTCTTACGCTACCCCCAAGTGTGACACCCTGCTAACCCACATGTTATAAAGCAAATTAAAGATAAAGATATAAGACAAAACATACATTTACTGGATAAAATAAAACATTTGTCCATTGGTAGGTCTCACATGAACGAGTTCTCAAAACGCGGAAAATAAAATAAGTTTAGAACAACTAAATCAAAAGATAAACAACATAACCCAACCCGATGTCACAACAGAAGTGGTATAACCGTTCCAGAATGAAATCCTCAAAATACAACTGAACTAACTAAAACATAAGGAAAAGTTCTAACTATGAGTGGTGGCTCCTCAGAGTCACTCATCTCCTGACTGCTCACCATTCTCTTCAAGGTTCCAATCAGGCCAAGCAAACAAACAATGAAAGAGGGGAGTAAGAATCATATAAACATATACGGCATGGAGATAGGAAGCAAGATAAACAAACAAGCATACATCAACACACACACACACACACAGATATATATATATATATATATATATATATATATATATATATATATATATATATATATATATAACATCATACATCAACATCATCAAAACAAGCATGCTATGCGGTGCAATGCAACTCTACTCTGCTACTCCATTATGCATGTGGATCCAAACTAACTAAGGATGAATGACTTCGGAGTTAAATATCCTCATTGAGAATCTACTCAACGTCGTAGAATCTATTCCTTGGAAAGCCAACACATCAAACCAACGAATGCCTCGTCACGGGTGCGCACGATTACCAAACCTTGGGTAACCTACCGTGGATGGCCAGATCGCCATACTCTAGGATGACCTCCCCTATGTCGAACATCCACCACCAATAACATATTCTAGGACTAAATGTCATTATCAACATAGTAACAACATTATCATCACAATCATTGTATCAACCATTAAACCATTCAACCAACAACATTATGCCAATAACAACCATCAACATATCATCATGTTCATATAACCAACATAAACATCAAGAACGTAGTATGAACTTAGGCATATAAACAGCATATTAACAACCAAGATCATGTTATCATAATCAAACAAACTATCATATTAATCATATACACATACACAACAAACTGGGGTCATGGGAACCCCTTTTACCTTACACTACCCCCAATGCCTATGATATACATTACCCTTTTCCCTATACCTGGATTGAAGGTCGCTCGAACGCAAGCTCCAAACAACAAACTGCCCTCGGTTCCCAAATCAGCTCAACACAAACTCAACCTTAGCCAAACCAAACACAAACCCATTAGTTTCCCATTCAAAAATTATGAAAGGAAACCACAAAGGAAGGGAACCTTACCTCTAAACTGAAACAGACCAAACAAGCTTCCCAACCGGCTTCCAAAACTCCACTATAGCAATGGATGATGAGGAAATAGGGAAAGAGGCACACTAGGTCGCAACATTAGCTGCTGTAACTAACAAAATAGGGTTTCCTGTCAACCCTCGGGTTCCGTGCCAAACTTATATAGATTTGGACACGAGCACGATCGTGCTCCCCCTTGAGCACGGTCGTACTGGACTTAGCGTCGGTGAAACACGATCAACACATTGAGCACGAACGTGCTCAACTTAAAAACTGAAACACGCTTCAGCCTTTTAAGCACGGACGTGCTTGCTAATGGGCACGGGCGTACACATGCACCAGAAAGGGACTTTTAAGCTAAAAATCCCACTAAGCTCTTAGCCAACTATTTTAACTTAACAAAACTAAATTAAACAACAAAACAAGCTTATAAAAGCACTTAACGAAAAAGTAGAGTGTTACAATTCCACCCCCTTATAAAAATTTCGTCCTCGAAATTTCTACGTACCTCAAACGAAAAGGTGCGGGTATGCTTCCATCATCATGCTTTCCAGCTCCCAGGTAGCACTTTCCTCATTTGCCCCACTCCAAACCACATTGACCAAAGGAATCTCCTTGCCTCTTAGCTGCTTCACCCTCCTATCCTCGACTCGAAGGGGTAACACCTCAAACGTCAAGTTCTCTTTCAACTGTATAGCGTCGGGTACTATCATGTGACTAGGGTCATGGATATACTTTGAGTTGAACTAAGCCTAAGCTTTGTACCTAAAGCATGCTGCAAACTCTCCCCGGAACCTAGAGGTAAACCTTGGGTCTTTATCGATACTATGCTAGAGGGTACACCATGAAGCCTAACTATCTCTTTGATGTACGACTTAGCTAACTTTTCCAATGGATATTCCATATTCATCGGGAGTCTAGACACAAAATCCATGGAGATGCTATCCCATTTCCATTTCGGGATACTCAAGAGTTGCAACTTACCGAAGGTTTTTGGTGTTCTATCTTGGCTTTTCGACAAACTAGGCATGCATACACGAACTCGGCTACATCCTTTTTCATCCTAGTCCACCAAAACATCCTCTTAAGGTCCTGATACATCTTAGTGGCACCTGGGTGCACACTCACACCACTCCTATGTCCCTCTTCAAGGATCATCTTCTTAAGCTCGGGAACATCCAAGCACGCAAACTCTATCCTTAAACCTCAAGACACCATCACTTCCATCCTTAACGCTAAGGTCTTTACCCTGAGCGAGCAACTCTCGTTGGTCCAAGAGAAACTTGTCTAACTTCTGACCCTCTCTAATCTGATCCATCAGACTGTTGGTAACCTTCAAGGTACCAAGCCTAACACTCTTAGGGGTAAACTCACAAGCTAGAATAAGGTCTCTAAACTCCTCAATCAGATCCATCTCCCTAACCATCAAAGCGAAGATGTCAAGGTTTTCCTACTCAAGGCATCAGACACCATATTGACCTTTCCTGGGTGATAGGTCAGCTCAAAGTCATAACCCTTTAAGAACTCCATCCACCTAAGTTGCCTCATATTCAACTCATTTTGAACAAAGAAATACCTTAAACTCTTGTGATCACTAAAGACCTCAAACCTCGCGCCGTAAAGGTGATAAGCCTCTGGCTCATCTAGTTTTATAGCTAGTATGACCAGGGTTTTGTGCAAATTATATCGTATTTTCACCCAAATTAGATTAGATTGTCCTCAAGCAAGGTATTGAGTCTCTAGAGTAGTTTTAAGTTAATTTAGCAAGTTTTAAGTCAAAATAATACACTTATGCTTATTTCCTTGTTTTCAGGTTAAGTAGAAGTTGAGAAAATAAAGAACAGGGGATTCGCCCCGCGAAAGCCATGCTCGCCTCGCGACCCCGAAGCCTGACTGTTCCAAGAAATTGCTAAGTCTCTGGGTCGCCTCGCGAAGAAGGTCTCGCCCCGCGAGTCTTCCAAACCTGAAAAAGTCAGAGACGATCACGGCTTGCCCGTGAAGAAGGTCATGGCCGTGGCAGTTTTGAAGTTGAAGAGTCTCGCCTCGCGAGCATCAATTCGCCTCGCGAGTCTGGAAGTCAGAGAGCATCACGGTTGGGGCCTGATGGCCATAACGGGCGTAAGGAGAAAACTCTTCATATCCTCGCCTCGCGAGCAGAAATTCGCCTCGCGAGAATGCCAAGGGTTGCTGACAGTTCATGAAATTCGCCTCGCGAATGGTTGTTCGCCTCGCGAGCCTTCTGAATTCTGAAATTGTATAAAAGGCTGTTCTGAATATTTTGTAGGGACTCTTGCTTCTCCATTTTCTGTTTTACACTTTTCTCTGTGATTTCGTTTGTGTTATGGAGAACTAAATTCTTAGGATTGATCTATTGTAATTGATTTCCACATACTTGAGGTTCTTATACTTTCCTGTTTTGTATGCTTTTCCCTCTTCAATGCCATGCCTTGTATTTCTGTTTGTTTAATTCAGGAGTATAATGCATTGTATTGATTTATTTCCGGTGATATCATGTTCCTATAATCAATCGCGTTTGTTTAATTCGCGTGTGTACGTTCATGTTCGTTTAGTTCATGAGGGCTTAACCCCGTTTGTTTAATTCGGGAATAGGGACATGTATCCAGAGCAGATAGTTTCGTTTGTAAATTGTTGCTACAACCGGGAGGGGATAAGAATTTGCTTAGGGCCTGGAAATTGTATGAACCTATGATAGTGGGAAATCAAGAGCAATAGATTAATCTGTTTTTGACTATTGATAATCCCTTTTCAACTGCCTTGTTTTTGATTGCTCTGTTTTGTGTGTTTCTTAATTGCATTCCAATCCAAACACACCCCCAAAATCTTATTTTTGTGAAAAGTAATATTCTCGAGTCCTTAGAGACGACATCCGAGTTGTCGCACTATACTATACTTTTAAACCCGCTCGACCTTTTTGGCGCGTGCCATGGCAACAAATGACCAAAAATTGGCGCCGTTCTTAGGGACTACGAGTTGTTATTTTTCGCAACTTGATTTATTTTATTTTTCTTTCATTCTTTTATTTTGTTTTGTTTTGAATTGGTCGGGCTACTAGGTCTAATTGCCCTGAACTGTGTGATTTTGACCCGGAAATTGAAAGAACATTGCACACACTCCGTAGGGAATTTCGGGCTAGCACTAGTAGTGATACCAATTTTAAAACTGCTTTTGAAAACATGGGAGACCAAAGGACTTTGAGGCAGCTTGCTGCCCCCGATGTGAATTATAATGGTTTGTGCATTGCTTATCCTGGTCTTGACACACCTTTTGAGTTAAAATCGGGCTAATCCATTTGTTGCCAAGATTTAATGGTCTTGCAGGCGAAGATCCACACAAGCACTTGAAGGAGTTCCAAGTTGTCCGCTCCACAACTTTGAGGCCGGAAGGAGTAATGGCGAGGATCATATCAAGTTGAAGGCTTTTCCATTCTCACTCCAGGGAGCTGCAAAAGATTGGCTTTTATACCTTGCGCCGAATTCCATTACCACATGGAATGACTTGAAGAAGCTCTTCTCTGGAGAAATATTTTCCCGCCTCCGCAGCCGCTGCAATTAGGAAAGAAATCTGTGGAATAAGGCAAGGAAATGAGTCGCTAGGCGAGTATTGGGAGAGGTTCAAGCAGTTGACATCTAGTTGCCCCAGCACCAAATTTCTGAACAGCTCCTCATCCAATATTTTTATGAAGGATTGCAGCCTATGGATAGGAATATTTTGGATCTTTTGCTAGTGGGGAGCATTGGTTGACAAGACCCCATTTCTTGCTAAGCAACTTATTGAGAACATGTCGATGAATTCCCAGCAATTCACTACAAGAAGAAATTCTGTTGAGACTAGAGGTGTACATGAGGTCCGCACTTCCTCTTCCCGGCCATGACTGGTGATGATAGAATTGTGAGCTCACTTCCTTGGTAGAGAAATTGGTGATGGATAGGGTTCGGCCTGCGGTGTTGTGTGGCATGTGCGAGTTCTCCGAGCACCCATATGAAGCTTGTCCTATTTTGCAAGGAGGATCAAATCTTGAATCACCTCAAGCCTTTGCGAGTCCATCAAGTATAATCGAGGCAATAACCAGAGCAGAATCTGATATTTGGATCTTTCAACAAATAGGTACCATCCCAGTGGAGTAATCACCCTAATCTGCGGTATGGGAACTCATCCCAACAAGCCGATGGCACCTCGGAATTCTCCTCCCAGTGACTACTTAGCACCCTCCAGGACCTTGATAGATGACATGCTCAATAAAATGGCTGCACAAATGGCTGCACAAAATCTACTGATTCCAGGCACGATTCCAGGCCTCACAGGCACAATTTCAGCAGAGAACGAAGGCGAGTATTCAGGCATTGCATACACAGATTGGACAGATGGCTACTGAGACATAAATAATATAAAGCAAGGTCAAGGAACAACCAGCTGCCCAGACCTGACCGGTGATCAATCCTAATGCCTCCAATCCCAATGTGAGTTCTATATCTCTCGAGGTGCGGAAAGGTTGTTGAGGCCACTACGGAAAGAATGAAGAAACTATGAAGGCTACTCCCGAGCCTCTTGTTGAAGTTACTCCGAGTAGGTGGTTGAAGTTGAAAGCGAGAGAGTGTATAAACCACCCATTCCATTCCCCACGAGAATCCAGAAAAATTTGAAGAGTGGTGGTGAAGATAAAGAGAAGGCAATTCTTGATGTGTTAAGAAAGGTTGGTGTTAATATCCCTCTCATTGGATATGATCAAGCAAGTGCCCAGATATGCAAAATTTCTCAAGGACCTATGCACCAACAAGAGGAAGATGAAGTCTAATGAGAGGGTTGACTTGGGAAGAAATGTCTCGGCGCTTATCCAGTCTAAGCGGAAGAAGTTGTTGCTTTCACTCGAACATCGCCACCGAAGTGCAAGGATCCGGCACCTTCACTATCCCATGCACTATTGGAGACAAGAAGTTTGAAAACTGCATGTTGGACTTGGGAGCATCTATCAATGTCATGCCTACCTCCATCTTTAACAAACTGGATCTTGGTCCTTTGAAGTACACAGGTATCACCATTCAGTTGGCCAACAGGACCTGTGTCCGCCCCATGGGACTGGTGGAAGATGTACTAGTGCAAGTTGATGATCTGATCTTCCCAGCTGATTTCTACATCTTGGACATGGCAAAGCGAGACACATTCCAAGTAAATCACCAATCATCCTGGGGCCGACCATTCATGAAGACAGCCAAGACTAACATTGATGTGGGTGATGGAACCATGTCTATGAAGTTTGGGGATATAGTTGCAAAGTTCAACATATTTGATGCCATGAAACATCCAGCGGAAGAGCACTCTGTATTCCACATTGAGCTGGTATCTGAGACTATTGAGGATAACCATGAGAACTTGTTTTCTAATTCTCCACTTAATTACATTTGTGATGATATTCTTTCTTTTCTTGATTGTACTAACGCTAACCATTTTGTGGTTTGTCTTTGAGATTGCTGCATGTTTAGCGGTGATAAGATTGTCGGTGCAAAGTGGATGAGAAACATGAAGAAGATGAAGGAGCACCTGGAGGCCCTCTCTACCTCTTTGGACTTAGGACGCAAGGAATGGGATCCGTGTGACAGCTCCCGCTTACACCGCACTTGATCGGGAGTACTCTTTTCCTTTCCCTCACTATGATCTTATAATTCTCTTTGTTCATTGGGGACAATGCATGTTTTAAGTGTGGGGGAGGGAATTAGAATAAAGTTTTCTTTTCTTTGAATAAAAGCTCCTGAATAATTTGAGAAGCTCGGGAGCATTTGTGTGTTGAGTCTTTTGATTGGCAAGTTTGTTAGATTTTGATTGATGTTGCATGATTGCTTGCATGATTGATATGTGATGATTCCCCCTAGGCTGAAAAATTTGAAAATTTTTTGTGATTCCCATGTGAAATTGAAAACTGAACCTTGGGATTACATTATGATAGCATGATGAATGATAAGTTTGGGGTGATAGGGAGCACACACTAGGGATAGTATCTCTGTTCAAATAATTTGCAAATAATGTCCAGGTGAGGTTTTGAGCCTCCAACATGTTTTAAAATGTGTGAAAATCACTTTCAAGTTGCACTTCCCTGGATTTGATTGAATCTCTTTTTGGTTTGCATGATTATATGTGTGTAGCAAATGATTTAGGCAGTTTCTTTGTAAATAGCTACTTGGCCTGAATAAACCAATTCCTAATGCATGTTCCCTAGTTAGCCCTTTTGAGCCTATTAGCCTGTTAATTCTTGATAACCTAATGTTATAAGCCCTAAAATCTGGAAAACCATGTTAACCCGATCTTAGGATTAGGAGAGCATGTAATCTTAGAATGGGTGCAAGAAACTAAAGTTTGGGGTGGCTGCGTGGTGTAAAATGTTGTTGGGATAGAAAAAAAAAAGGTGTACAAATGAAAAAAAAAAAGAAGAAAAAAAAGAAAAATAAAAAGACAAAAATGCCAAAAAGAAATAAAAAGAGCTGTAGCCACCCAGAAGTGTAAAGAAAAAAATAAAGAAAGGAGCTTAAGTGAATTTCTATGTGTAAATATAGTTCATGCTCTCTTAGTTCCTAGGGTCTTCAGCTTAGTTCCTTTTGTATATCCTACCCTTAGCCAGGCCCCATTACAACCCAATAAAGACCTTCTGATGTTGCTTGCATGTTCTCTGTGGGAACCATTTTGAGATGAAAAGCAAATTTGTGGGAAGTGTACTTGAAAAGTGAAACTGAGTGCAAGTTGTTAGCCTGACATAAACTGAGTGACTGAGTGAACAAATAATGCCCTTGTGAGGAAGGCAGTTGTTTGGATTTGGTGATCCCCCTCTTGTGTGTGACTTAGATTCCCTGCTTAGATTTCTGATTGTTTTCATGATGAAACTCTCAATTGTTTGGAATAAATGAATGTGGGGATTGCTTCTGTTTGAAAGGGGGAAACAATGAAGAAAAATTGTCTTTGAAGTTGCTTGAATTTGTGCAATGTTGGTTGAATCTTTTAAGCTTGCCAGGTCCTGAGTCTTTTTGATTTTTGAGTCTTAGTTTGCTTGGGGACAAGCAAAGTTTAAGTTTGGGGTATTTTGATAAGCCTCTGGCTCATCTAGTTTTATAGCTAGTATGACCAGGGTTTTGTGCAAATTATATCGTATTTTCACCCAAATTAGATTAGATTGTCCTCAAGCAAGGTATTGAGTCTCTAGAGTAGTTTTAAGTTAATTTAGCAAGTTTTAAGTCAAAATAATACACTTATGCTTATTTCCTTGTTTTCAGGTTAAGTAGAAGTTGAGAAAATAAAGAACAGGGGATTCGCCCCGCGAAAGCCATGCTCGCCTCGCGACCCCGAGCTTTGACTGTTCCAAGAAATTGCTAAGTCTCTGGGTCGCCTCGCGAAGAAGGTCTCGCCCCGCGAGTCTTCCAAACCTGAAAAAGTCAGAGACGATCACGGCTTGCCCGTGAAGAAGGTCATGGCCGTGGCAGTTTTGAAGTTGAAGAGTCTCGCCTCGCGAGCATCAATTCGCCTCGCGAGTCTGGAAGTCAGAGAGCATCACGGTTGGGGCCTGATGGCCATAACGGGCGTAAGGAGAAAACTCTTCATATCCTCGCCTCGCGAGAGAAATTCGCCTCGCGAGAATGCCAAGGGTTGCTGACAGTTCATGAAATTCGCCTCGCGAATGGTTGTTCGCCTCGCGAGCCTTCTGAATTCTGAAATTGTATAAAAGGCTGTTCTGAATATTTTGTAGGGACTCTTGCTTCTCCATTTTCTGTTTTACACTTTTCTCTGTGATTTCGTTTGTGTTATGGAGAACTAAATTCTTAGGATTGATCTATTGTAATTGATTTCCACATACTTGAGGTTCTTATACTTTCCTGTTTTGTATGCTTTTCCCTCTTCAATGCCATGCCTTGTATTTCTGTTTGTTTAATTCAGGAGTATAATGCATTGTATTGATTTATTTCCGGTGATATCATGTTCCTATAATCAATCGCGTTTGTTTAATTCGCGTGTGTACGTTCATGTTCGTTTAGTTCATGAGGGCTTAACCCCGTTTGTTTAATTCGGGAATAGGGACATGTATCTCAGAAAGCGATAGTTTCGTTTGTAAATTGTTGCTACAACCGGGAGGGGATAAGAATTTGCTTAGGGCCTGGAAATTGTATGAACCTATGATAGTGGGAAATCAAGAGCAATAGATTAATCTGTTTTTGACTATTGATAATCCCTTTTCAACTGCCTTGTTTTTGATTGCTCTGTTTTGTGTGTTTCTTAATTGCATTCCAATCCAAACCCCCCCCCAAAAACTTATTTTTGTGAAAAGTAATATTCTCAGAGTCCTTAGAGACGACATCCGAGTTGTCGCACTATACTATACTTTTAAACCCGCTCGACCTTTTTGGCGCGTGCGCGACAGTATGACGACCAAAGGTAATGCCTCCGGATCTTTAAGGCAAAAGCCACAGCTCCTAACTCTAGGTCATGGGTAGGGTAGTTCTTCTCAGGGGGTTTCAACCGCCTAGAAGTATAAGCAACTACCTTACCATTCTGCATCAACACACCACCTAAACCTTGCTTAGAAGAATCGCAGTAAACTACGAAGGGTTCACTAGGATCTGGCAAAACTAACACTGGTGCTGATGTCAACCTATCCTTAAGGATTTGGAAACTCTCTTCACACTTAGAATCCCACACAAACAACTGTCCCTTCTTGGTGATACGGGTTAAAGGTAAAGCTATCTTAGAGAAACCTTCTATGAATCTCCTATAATACCCGGCTAACCCCAAGAAACTCCTAATCTCGGTTACTGACTTCGGCGCTTCCCACTAGAGCACCGTCTCTACCTTTGTTGAGTCTACGGCTATGCCACCCTTTGAGATGACATGTCCTAAGAAGCTCACTTCCTCTAACCAGAACTCACACTTCGACAACTTAGCGTACAACTGCTTTTCCTTAAGGGTCTGCAAGACAACCCTCAGGTGTTCCTCATGATCCCCCTTGCTCTTGGAGTAGACTAAGATGTCATCTATAAACACCACCACAAACTTATCCAACTAAGGGTGAAAGGTCTTGTTCATGTAGTCCATGAACACCGCAGGAGCATTGGTCACACCAAAGGGCATAACTGAGTACTCATACTGACCATATCGCATCCTGAACACTGTCTTCGGGATGTGCTCAAACTTAACTATAATCTGATGGTACCCTGACCTCAAATCTATCTTAGAAAAGACGCAAGCACCCATCAACTGGTCCATGAGATCATCAATCCTAGGGAGGAGATACCGATTCTTTATGGTCACCTTGTTGAGCAACCGATAGTTGACACACAACCTCATACTACCATCCTTCTTCTTTACCAACAACACAGGTGCTCCCCACGGAGACACACTCAGTCTAATGAACTGCTTCTTCATCAGGTCCTCCAACTGTTCCTTCAACTTAGCTAAATCAAGATGAGACATTCTATAGGGTACTATGGAGATTGGCCCGGTGCCAGGAACTAAGTCTATGGTGAACTCAACATCTCTCTCTGGGGGTAAGTTATAAACATCCCCCGGGAACACTTAAGGATAGTCCCGCACAACAGGTAAGCTGGCGACATCAGGAGGCATCTCTCTACTTCCAGAGAAGCTATCATCATGTACACTTGGGCTTCGTCCTTCATCGAAGCTCGATCTTGGCTGGCAGAGAGAAGGTATGGATTCTTAGACTCTGTTGGAGTTCCGAAAACCAAGGTTTTATCAAAGAAGTTCAGAAGGACGTGGTTGGAAAATAACCAGTCCATGCCAAGAATGATATCGAGATCTTTCAGGGGTAAACATACAAGATCGACAACAAAGGTTTTAACATCAATGACAATATGACAGTTCTTGTATGCATAAGATATGGAAACAGGTTTATTTGTAGGTGTAGACACAAGCAAACCAAACTCAAGAAAGGTAACAGGAAATTTAAGACTCTTGACCCTATCATGCGATATGAATGAATGAGTAGCACCCGAATCATACAATACAGTTAATTGAGTTCCATCAATAAAACATGTACCTTGGATCAAGTCATCAGACTCGGAGGCTTCAACTCCACTAAGAGTAAAGACTCTTCCAGTGTTCTTCAATATGTTGGCCTGGGACTTCTGATTCCTACTAGCACTGGGAGGCTCGGCCTTGGCTCCTTCACACTCGCGGCTGATATGACCAGACTTGCCACACATGAAGCAAACCACAGATGGCTCCTTGCACTGGGATGAGTAATGATCTGGTGCCCCGCACTTACCACACTTCATAGTCCTGGGGGCATTAGAGAACCCGCCCCTAAACCTATCCTGCTGAAACTATGGCTTCCTACCACTCTACTTGAAGTCTTTGCCGGTCGAAGCATACCGCTGCTTACCTTTGTCTTTCTGATCAGTCTTCTTGCCATTCTGACTATATGATCCCTTGGCAACTCTGAACTGACTAGCATCCTCATAAATCCTGCACTTGTTGACCAGAATCGGGAAGACCCTGATCTCCTGGTAGCTGATGGC